>JAQFZE010004910.1:0-10752 GCA_034695245.1 Dicyrtomina saundersi | reverse complement strand
ATCAAGACAAGCTAACTGTCATTAGTGCTAACATTAAATTCAAAAATGTGTCTCTAACATTCAGTTTTTAAACATACGTTCTATATTTTGGTATTAAATTACAATTGCGAACTATCAAATGATAATTTGCTATTTTACAATTTCCAAAAACATCGAATTGTGTTTGTTTTTTCCCGTTCTAATGTTTGTACACAGTTTTTTTGCAGTTTACAAAATGTGTAAATTATTTGTTTTGCAGTTTACAAAAATGTGAAAAGGTCTTGCTTAGAGGTTTAAAAAGATGTGTTCATTTTATAAAATGGGTAAATATCTGTTTTTGCATTTTACAAAATGGGTAAATATTTGTTTTTGCATTTTACAAAATTGATAAATATCTGCTTATTTGCAGTTTGAAAAAATGTGTAAATATCTGTTTTTGCATTTTACAAAATGGGTAAATATTTGTTTTTGCATTTTATAAAATGGGTAAATATTTGTTTTTGCATTTTACAAAATGGGTAAATAATTGTTTTTGCATTTTATAAAATGGGTAAATATTTGTTTTTGCATTTTACAAAATGGGTACATATCTTTTTTTGACAGTTTTAAAAAATGTGTAATTATATTGTTTACCCGTTTAAAAAACGTGTACATACTCTTTTTTAGCAGTTTACGTATTAATAAACGTCTCATTCTGCAGTTTAAAAAATGTGTTAATATAATGTTTGACATTTTGCAATCACCGAAAACAAATTCTGAAAAACCCAAGTTTCAGCGTTACAATAGCAGAAACAACAGAACTAATGTTAAAGCACAGCAGACACTCTTGCGCTATATTTGAGACCCGCTCTCTAATTAATAGTGAACGGCATTGTATTACAAGATATAAAGTAATTTAAGTCGTATTTTCAAGAATGCGTAACTATACACACACAAAGTATGTTACACTGGAGGAGTAAGAAATCATCGTATTTAGTTGACTACAATATCCCTACTAATATTTTGAACTGTCAAGAAAGTACGGAAGTACATAAATAGAAGCGTCGCTTCCACTTTGTATTATGAGTCTATCCGTAATACTTTAATTCAGGAGTCTTCCCCAATTATTCTCTCGCTTCATAACTTTCATCCAAAAAGAATTCCATATCTGAACCTGTCACTCTGTTGAATGCTACAGTCAAACACCATCCCATAATCCCCCATATATTTTTCAAGTAAAGTTGATGCCTTGCCTCCTGACCCGCTAAATTATTAAATGAAAATCCAAATAAATGTGAAATTTAATATATTCCACCTTTTCCCTCGAGTCTCTTGAGCCCTTCACACGTCACGTCTCCTTCTTCCCCCAATTCTATAACTCCCCTCAAACAAAAACTGTGACAGGGACAACTGACGGCTGACAGCTCAGCCCACACCCGTCTCCCGTCGCCGTCTGCCCCTACCAAACCAGTTCCAGGCCCAACTTCCAACTAACTTATCGTCATACTGAGTGAAGTGTCAAAATGACCCATATCCCGTACTTAAGCTAGGGTTTAAATGAGCTATGTCAACAAATTCAATTGATAGAATGTAATGCGTAAAATTGTAATTACGAGTTTTTAAAAAGTACAAAAATTTTTATGTTTTTTTAAATGTACAAAATGTTCAATTTACGTGTTTTTGAGAAGTGCAAAATATTTAATTTATGTGTTTTTTAAATTGGCAAAATATTCAATTTACTTGTTTTTCAAAAGTGCAAAATTTTCAATTTACGTGTTTTTTAAAAGTGCAAAATATTCAATTTACTTGTTTTTCAAAAGTGCAAAATTTTAAATTTACGTGTTTTTTAAAAGCTCAAAATATTAAACTTATGTGTTTTTTAAAAGTGCAAAATATTCAATTTACGTGTTTTTTAAAAGTGCAAAATATTCAATTTACGTGTTTTTTAAAAGTACAAAATATTTAATTTACGTGTTTTTGAAAAAAGCAAAATATTCTATTTACATGTTTTTGAAAAGCTGAAAATATTGTATTTACATGATTTTGAAAAGCTGAAAATATTGTATTTACATTATTTTGAAATGTCAAAATGTTCTATTTAAGTGTGTTTCAAAATTGCTTACATCGCCAGTTACGTAATTATGAAAAGTGCATAGCGTTTTAATTACCCGTCTTTAAAAAATGTAAAATATTCTATCTACACATCTTTGAAAAGTGCAAAATATTTTTACGATAAAGAAATTCTATACTTTTGATGGATAGTGCATTTTGTTTCTAGCTAAAAATGGATATAGCTCATTTTGACTCTTCACTATAGCGATATTAATTGTATGTACAGCACTCAAACTATACAGAAACCGTTCTAAATAATACGCAGTACACAAATAATAGACACTCACAAAAAAGAGTGACATTGGCCCAGAAGACAGTGACATTACAACTTTCCTTTGCCACATTTCTTTTTTTCACTCCTGAAAAACAAAAAATATCTTTTCACCTTTTGGTTTTCTATTCTCTTCTATATTTCTATTTTAAGTTTTCTTATCACAATTTTCACAATCATATCGCTTTAAGGAAGTCTTCTCCAACCAAGTAAGTCTTTATTCCTTATTCTTTACTTATCTAATATAATCGTATTTCCATCGCCTCACAAGAACACATCACACTTCGCATTTCATTTATGTAAAATAATAATTCCCGACTCAAAAAGTGAAGGGTCCTTCGTCTCCGTCCCACAATCATCTCCCCTCGGTCCGGAACTTTATGCAAATTTTATAGAGAGATAAGTGCGAAAGAATGTACATTGTAGATTAAGCTGTGCCAGCTCCTTGTTGGTTCTTGGTTAAGGAGATGATTGAATTTAAAATATAATATGGGGTCGCTCATATATTACGTTAAGGTGGAAGATTGCCACAGGTTGGGGGGGGGGGGTTCAAAATCCAAAATTTTAACACTAACGTTGGCGTGACATTTTAAATTGACGGGGGGTGTAAAAATATTGCAAATTTATTCGTGACGTAATATGTGCGTGACCCTAAAAAAAAATTTCGTCAAGAAAATGATAAAAATACTGTGGGCGAAGCTATCTGCGCTGGTTCTGGAGTATTTTGTGAATGGATGAGATGCAAATTTTGGCTGCGAAAAGGTGAAATAGTAATGAAGACAGTGATATCTGTAGACTGTAGTCTGGAGGGGCAGGATGGCTGTTGTACGTACATACGCATAGAGATCCTTTTGGTTTGGTTCATCTTCCTTCTGGCTCATCTGCGGCTACTGATTGTGAGAGCGTGAAGAGGTTACCCGTTACCCGTTACCCGTTCTTTCGCTCGTTCAGTTGGGAGTTGAAGTCTTTTTGTCTTTACGTACGTCTTTAAGACTTGTGCTTGAATTTCAAGTGAGAGGAAATTTGGGATGTGGCTCTGGATGTGATCGTGAGAGGAGCGAAAGACTTCCATTTCAATTTTAAACGTGAGCCTGGAGAGGATTTCAATTGAGGATTAACTTTGCCCCAGCTCCCAAACCGAAACCGAAACCGGTACCGAAACCGAAACCGAAACGGGTCTCCATACATCTCCACGTCTCAAGTCAGAAGGCTCTCGTGTCTCAAGACATCCATTAAATATATATGCACAACCCTCCAGATCCACATCCCAGGGGACATCCATAAATTAAGTACCTGAATTATTTGCAATGTTCCTGTCAAAGCGATAATGCGTGGGGCGGTGGGGCGTGGAGAGAGTGGGTGCTCGATTGTGTAAAAGCTTACAATTTACGAAATTTCCCACTCTACCTATTCTTACGATTAGTGACCTGCCTAAGTTAAGGGCGTAGACAGAAAATCTTATTTAGAGCCCTGAGATACGCATGTAGGGGTAAGAAAAGATATATTTTCCAACACATTCTATAGATAATATCTTATAGGAAATTTCGAGGGAAAATTTAAAAATGTTTTTTCTCAACTAAATGAGCAAAAAATATTTAAAAATTGAAATTTTTACCATGGAGTTAAATGCGAAGTTTATGACAGGTCGTAATTTGTGGGAGGTCCTTTTTTGCTGCTAATTCCAATATGTGGCAAATTCCATTTTCATTTTCATTCGTGGCTCAAGCGTAAAATTGTGGCTACGATTGCAATGGGGCTCCTGACCGTTTTACCTTTTTTACCCGTAGCCTAAAGGGCCCACACTTCTAGTTTCTAGATTCTAGATTCTAAATTCTAGAGTGTCAAGTCTACAGTTGTACAGATAGTTGAGCTATCGCTCCACACCCAAATAACGTGTGGCATAATAGTATTATAGTATAATAGCACTTTAAGTAAGGATAAGGTTGATACAGTGCATTGTCTGAGTCTGGGCCTTAAGGCTTGAGCAGCACAGCAATTGTAGAATCCACACATTTCCCACACACAGAATTTATCTCACCTTTGGGCTTTCGCCTTTGTGTCCAAACCGCTAAGACCTACATCATAACGTCATTACAGGTACCCAACTATTTTACCACAGTCGTAGCTCTCAACTTCATTTTCGTTTACAATTTTCGAGCGTTCAAATGTGAGTTTCTGCTTATCACAAGCAAAGCGGCTCGTCCTACGGATACGGGCATTTTGACACTTTTGATTACACTTGTACTATCTCCATAGTTTTAATCGGACCTTCTTTGAAATCCCGATATTCCTAAATTCAAATATGCCTCCCGCCAGGGCCGGACGAAGGAACTGCTTTTAGGCAGCAATTGGTTTCCATACAAAAACCACCATTTTGATTTTATTGATGGTTTTCTTTTCTTTGGTAAAGCAAAATATTGTATTTAAGTGTTTTAGACAAGTGAAAAATGTTCTTTTTACTTGATTCACAAAAGTGCAAAATGTTTTATTTCCATGTTTTGAGAAAAGTGCAAAATGTTTTATTTCCATATTTTTGAAATGTACACAAAAATTTATTTGCATGTTTTTGAAAAGTCAAACTATTCTTTTTGCATATTTTTGAAAACTGCAAAATGTTCCATCTACATGTTATTTTGAAAATTCAGGCTGCGGGGGCTACCTGCGCTAGCCGCATTACCCGGCCCTGCCTTCCGCAATTTAGTTATCTGGCCCTGGTACTGGTACTGGTACTGGTACGAGATGTGACCTAATTTTCAATTCAAATTTGCCCACTTTATTCCCAATTTTAAATCGCTATGCTTCAATTGTCTTACAGATTATAAGACACTCTACCTTTAAATTTAATTGAATTAAATTAAATCGAGCTTAATTCTTATCGCTAATGCGTGGACTACCAGTAGAAGTTGTACAAGTGGATAATACGATTATGTAGTAGTTTTAAACAAAAAATTTGTCGATAATTTTCATTTGCAAAAATTGCATAATTGTTCTATCTGAGCTTAACGCCATTTGCAGCTTATTTTGCAGCTCAAAGTAATGGAGTTGTACTGAAATATATTGATTTAAATAGTCCACAGAGATAGCTCCTATTGCACCTGAAATTAATTAAATCGTATCTGCAATCTATTGCACTACTTCACCTCACCTACAAAGATAGTCCCTTTTGCACCTCCAAAGTGTAAATGTCTCCTTGCTTACAGATGAACTTTAATAAGTTTCTTGTAAAATAAATGAAGAGATGTAAAGATAAAGCTCTCAGCCCTTGTTCCGTCCTGTTTACCGTAGATATGAATTTAAGAATGGAAAGTTTGGAAGACACACGTGACTTTTTCTAATCCTTCCTTTTCCCACATTCAGTCCAGTAGTGCGTATTATTTCTCTGTCTCTCAAAACTCACTTCACTTCCCACACACTTTCCCCATTTCTCCCATAATACAGGCTTAATGATTGGAACAATTTCGAGTTTCCAGAGTTGAGTTGAGTTGTTGAAGCAGTTTGAATTTGAATTTGAATCTAGGCGATTACTAAATCAAGTCTCGGCTACGAAGAATACGACTCCATTTCTATTTTCCATTTTACACAGATATTTCCATTTTCATTTGAAACTTAAACTATACCTACCTACCTAGGTACCTAAAATAAATGCTGGCTTCTACCGACACAGGCACGTTCGACGTACGGCCCAAAATGAAATAGATTTTGAATTTTGAAAATCCAATTCAAATCTCGTCGACCATTGATAATCGGATTAAAAGTACAAAAGTAGGTTTTACTTTCCCTTTTACTTTCACTCCCAAGTTACCGTTACCGTTACCGTCCCCGTCCACATTTACATTGACTCTCACTTTCACTAAATTATTCCCAAGAAGCTACAAGTTTACACAGTGGACTGGGGACTCATTGGGATTGTGAGTGGGAAAGTGTGTTCAAGTTGAAATTCAATATCACCCAGTTTCAGGAAGGGTTCGTCCATAAATGATGTCACACAAATTTTCAATCTTTTAAAAGCCACTCACCCACCTCACAGTATTTATCATTGCCAAAACGGCTATTTTTAGGACAAGCCTGGCTAGATGACTAGGTGACCCACCCACCCTAGGACATGACATCATGTATGGACGATCCCTGGGTAATCTATTCAGTGAGGATTTACACACTTCCCCACACTTTAGCTACTGTAGCTAAAGAACTCCCGTATTTAGCTGAATTAATTCTACAGATACAGATTACAGATTATAAATTACGTCTTTAGTACAGAAATACATACAAGGAAATTAAATGAAATGAAAAGCTTACAATTTGAGGAGTAAGTATATTTAATTCCCTAGCGCGCGGAATTTAAAGTTTTAGAAATTTAGAAAGTGGGATTTATTTACCTGTGCTCTCAGTGCCGGGGATGTCGGGGCAGGCCTGGTAATTAAGGAGGAGATGGGAGGAGTGGAGGCAGGAGTCGATGGAGGAGGCCGGGTAGCGACAGTCCCCATGGCCCCGATTGTACGTGAAGGTGAAGGGTCCACGGAAGGGACACTCGATAGGTACAGAGTCCAGTCTAAACATGGAGAATAAATTCGCATCTCCCGTGATGCTTGAGCACATGCTTCGAAGGGAGCGTCGCTCTGGGATGCAAAAGGCTGAAATGAGTAATACATTTCATTTAATATTACTTGCATAAGTTTTGAAAAATTTTGACATTTTTCTTATGGAATTTTACATGCTTTTTTTAAATGAAGACGTGGTCCCCCCTTCCTTCACTTTTACAGAATTTTTTGTGATATTATAATGTTAGCAAGTCATTCTTTAAAAATCTTAATGTAATAAATCCCACAATAAATTTTTTTAAATGTGTAATTCTGGCACGGTGACTTACTTTCCTTGTACTGCATAACATTCTGGTGCTTCTCGTGAAATACGACACAGCGATAGCAATTATCTCGTCTGAAATGTAAAACAAAAGCGTGAGCATTTTTGAAAATGTTTAATGGCGTAAATTACTAGTAAAATTAAAGGAATGTAGGACACTCACTCATTATACACAATGAACTTTTCTCCATCCGCTTCTAAACATCTGCCCTTCGCATTGATTGTGTGACGGCTGATTGTGATGGTCTGATGAACCCCGGACTGGAACCAGTCCCCCTCCCAACGTGGAGAGAAGCTACAGCGCTCTGCAAACAAACAGAAATTATTCACATTTAAATTTCCCGGTTTTATTTGCTTAATTCGTGATCATTACTCATTACTACCATGTGCAACCAAATCATAATGCGCAGGTCCTAAATACTTAAGTACGCGGAGTTGAAAGATCGTAAATTGAATAGTACAGTGGTCGTAGTTTTTTATAGTACGCGGGGCTGAAATGTCTAAAATTTAATAGTACGCGGGCCAGTAGTAGCATTTGGGGCTGAAACGTCTAAAATTGAATAGTTTCGTGTTAAAGGACGGCTTTGTGTCGTGTCGGATTTTTTAATAAAATACTGTACTTAAAAATAGTACGCGGACTTGTAATAGTACGCGCGCCCGAAGTAGCACGCGGGTTGACCCTATTGGTGACGTCACTTATGGATGATCCTAAACACTGTAATGACCAAGCCCATTTTAGTTCAATCATATTGAACTTTGATTATTGATACGTCCGACGCCGCCCATAGTATATCGTCGTATGCTGGGCATTTTATGTTATCCAGATTGCATGTGCCAATGTCTCACAGAAACGTGATGCGATTGTCGCATGCAGTCTGCTTTCAATTTCAATAAGAGATCACGAACAATACTCCACAAAAAAAAACCTATGACGTCTTCGCTCTGACTGAACCAAAGATGCAAACCCCTCAAGAATATAAATTACATAATAAAGAAAAGAGAGGAATTTCACACACGTCATACGATACGCGTTTACGTGTTGGAATTATAGGAGCTATGATACCATACGTTCAATAATACACTGTAGTATATTTTAGTAAGGGGTCGTCCATCAATGGCGTTTAGGAAAAATGCAAAATGTTGCCCTTCCCCCCCCCCCCCTCCCCGCCTAGTTTAACATTTCTACAATGTAGCGTCATACGAAGTTAACATACGTCGTTTCCCCCTCGCTCCCCTAAATCTTAACGTCGTTGATGGACGACCCCTAAGCTATAGAAGATAGACTCGGATAGACGGTGATCTCCCGTATTAATGCTTTGTATATAGAACGATTTTGCATGTCAATAGAACATTAAGCTTGAGAAAATCTAAGAGTAAAAAATAGAAAATAGAAAGTGAAAGTCGCGGACACTTCATAGTTTTTCACTCGTTCAGCTTTCAGATTGCAGACACACACAGAAAATAAGAAAATTCCAAAATTCCCTTTTTTAAGCTTTGATGGTAAAATTTCCAAGGAAAACGAAAGTGCTCGCGTACTATATTGCGTCTTATAGCGATGACCATGGACTATGGATATGGCTTAAGTGAAGACTTAAATTGGACCATATCCATTTCCCGCTAAAAAACAAAACGCTCTATTTACAAAATCTTTAAAATATTTTGTTTCTAAAAAACAAATCAAAAGAATATTTTATTTTATTTATTTTATTATACAAGTAAATGAAGCACTACAATTTTCAAAACCATTAAATAAAGAAAAGTTTGTATTTTTTGAAAGTATGTAGATGCCGTATTTTTTACTTTTTAATCCCGTGTAAATGGAATATTTTGCACATCTAAAAACGCGTAAATATCAAGTTTTGAACTTTAAAAAACGCGCAAATAAAATGCTTTGCACTTTTTAGAAACGCGTTAATAAAAAATTTTGCACTTTTAAAAAACGCGTTAATAAAAGTTTTTGCACTTTTAAAAAACGCGTTATTAAAAAATTTTGCACTTTTACAAAACGCGTCAATAAAAATTTTTGCACTTTTAGAAACGCGCTAACCAAAAATTTTGCACAAAAAGAAAACAAGTAAAAGGAACACATTTTGCATCTTTGAACATTCTATTTAATTTAATGCATTATTTCTTTTTTAAATATCTCATTTTTATTATGCCTTAAATTAAATTGGATATTAAAGGCCATTTTGATTCTTCAAAATAGCGATATACAACTGGTTTGTGGATGTGCGGAATTCATTTCAAATTTCAGTGCAGAATTCACTCTGGCTGTACGATTATAGGCATCTTATTGGGACGGTACCGGTCCCGGTCCCGGTCCCGGCCCCGGACCCGGACCCGGACCCGACTGACTACTGACTACGCAATGCACAATGTAATACCAACCAAGTGCTCACACAGAACATACTATTATACTATAGAGGATACAAGATGAGGTTAGGGAACGTGCATAAATTACGTGGTACAAAAATCGGAAATATTGAACCCAATCCTCCCCCCCCCTTTTTTTGGTATGTACGCCCTTGTAAAAGTATTGGTAACTTGAACCCCCTCGACGTAGTACGTAATTTATGCACGCTCCCTTATTGAGACAGAGCGGACGTGCGGCGGCTGTGTGTTCTATAGAAAATACATAAGATGCGAGATGAAAGATGGAATCGAAATTCATCCAGGGGAAAATGGCCAAGAGAAGTAAAAAAAAAAATGGGCTGCGTGACTGCCCAACATTTCCTGCCGCTTCCCCTTCTGAGACAAGTTAATCACCTCAGTCAGTTTCGGCCATGCATTCCTTCGTACGTACATACTAAACAACATTTACTCACTCTCCTATTTCTCAAGGAGCATCTTGAGTGATCTTCGCTCAGGATGAAGATGCGGCTATGAGAAAAGTACTACAATCTCATCACGTTCCTTATTATTCCCTTTCCTTAACTTTCTAAGTGGTTTCTTCAGTGTCCCAGTGCGAGTGAGTCCTGAGCCCCGATACATAATGTAATATTTGTCCCGGTCCCGGTCTCGGTCCTGGGTCCCGGTCACGGTTTTTTTTCTGATCCATAGAATTCCGTTTACAAATTCCAATGCGGAAATTATTGATCTACTTTTTATCCCGTTTACGTCTCTCATTTTCATCCTCATTTTCCGTCCCAATAATTTTGGGATCTCATTTCTTTTTTTTTGCCTTCTTTATTTTTATTATTTTCTTGGGGTTAATTCTGCTTCCTTTTCTTCAGTAGTCATTCATCATTTTTGTTTTGCTTGGAGGCAGACAGTTGATGGAGATAATAAGAAAAATAAAGAGACTGGGATTCGTCTTTGCGTGATATCAATCTAAGTTCCAGTTTCAATTGAGAAGGTTAAGCAGGTAAATTGGTTTGATAGATGGCTTATAATGGTTGTTGGGATTACGAGTGAGCGGTCGTCCATCGATGACGTTTAGAAAAAATTCAAAGGCAAGTTGTTTACCCCCTCCCACTAAAACTAGCTTATTAGAATTTCTACAATGACATTGTAGCGTCTTAGAAAGTTTACGTAGGTAGGTGATTCCCCCC
>JAQFZE010004909.1:0-10753 GCA_034695245.1 Dicyrtomina saundersi | reverse complement strand
GTATATGTACAATTATAATTACCTACATTTTTTATATGGTTATACATATAATCGCATGTACTACTGACAACTGAAACTGACAATAAAAAAAAGAACAACTGGAAAGTTCAATATTATTAATAAAAAAAGAAAAGAATCTAGCAGCAGAGGTGTCATAAAAATATAGAATTTTGATTTGCACCTGAAGCCACAATGTACTGTCACCTGTCCCAAAATTATGCTTCGACGAAGACCAAGACCAATAGGCAATATAATACATCACAAATCAAAAGACAACCACACTTTCAATTATTTTCATCCTGTCACACACTCACTGACAAGAAAATCACACCTGCACTCAAACATGTTTTCAATTAAAACATTTACATCTATGTACACCTTCCGTGTAGGCTCACAAAGCCATTCAGAACTAAATATATACCAGAACAATAAATAATTTAAATATTTTAAATTTTAGAATGTATCTTTTAGTAAATATAATTTTTCTACTTTTATGTATTTTAGACTTGTCATGGATGCAATTAAAACCAAAGATACTACCATCACACCATTAGAGACTGCTATGGATATTGAGTAATTGGGTATCCTGTGCTGTTAAAAATAATTAAAATATTTACAGTACACAAAAAACATGTATTGCTAATTTCGGACCTATTAATGATAACACATCTTTTAGATTCGACGACGGTGACGCAACTCCTTTTCCTCTCTACGTATGTGTACCTAAGTGTGTATGTAGATGCATGAGATCTCAGAATCTGAATTATGATCCTGTCTCTGTCCATCCAAATTTATGACAAATTTGGAACAAGAACAAAAGCAATAATAAGTAAGAGAAACAAAGCGAGATGATCAAGTGAACGAGGCAGCTCAATGCTCAATTTCAAATTTCAATTCCCATTCAAGATTCAGACAAGAGGACAGAAAGGTCGAGCAAAATCCCATCGACACGTACCGTCAACCGTAGTACACGTCAGACGTAGAAGGGAACATCTAATTTTATGATAACGATATCCTTTTCGTTTCCTTTCATTCGCAAACATACAAGGAATACAACAAGCTACAATCGGCTATTCTATTTCTGTTTTGTTGTATCTCGAAATTGGAAATATCAGCACAAGAACTATTGAGTTATTCAGTACCGTCATCTTCATATCGTTCTGGTGTACAAGATTATTATTATTACTATTATTACTTCTTTATCTCTAGTTACGAGCACGATGCAATTTAAATTGCTTTCTCCAAAATCTCAATTTAGTTTTGCGTACATGGCACTCATCTCATCTCATTCATAATCACACAAGTTAATCTAATTCCAAATCCAAATCCAAAACGATATATGATGTGAGTAATGAAAATGATGACGGATCGTAATGGCGATGTCGATGGGGTTTTGAGATCAGATATTGATGTGAGAATGCAATGTGTGTAGATTTTTTTTGTCACTTATCAGTGTACAACTGCCTTGACATGCTCGTCTCGTCTTTCAATTTGCTATAGAACATTTTATCTATTCTGTGTAGACTGTAGGCTCTATATGTAGCACACTAGTACACTAGGACTATAACATGACTGTACCTTAATCTGTTACATTTACATCTATCTGTCTGTACTACATATTCAAATTCGAACCTATGTATCTTTTCCTTTAGATATGCAGATGGTTATACCCCATGCCAAAAGAAATAACATTCCCAATTTGTAGCCCATATATCACATATGATCACACACTGTGATTAACTCCCCACTCACTCTGTCCGACTGCATATTATCTCCACGTCCACACTCGACTCTCAACTCTCCTAATGATACACTTGTAAATAGAAATAAGAAAATAAATTGACATCTTGGCTGTTTAAGCTGTTGTTAGCTAATGTTTGCGATTGTGATTACAATCGGAATGATGTGGACTGCGATTATTCCCATGATTATTATATAATCATCAATGTGTGTCTCTCTCTGTTGTCTCTGTTCTTTTTTTTGTACCATATGTGATAAGTATATCATACATGTAAACAAAATTCACCATCTGTCATCGGGATTGAAATCTGCAATTTGCAATTATACCTCCGTAGACACCAATTTGGTTACGTAATTCTATTCTGTAGTCTATAGTGTACCCCTAATAATAATAATAATAATAATAATAATAATTGTTTAACAAAATACCTAGAGCATTTCTATTCCGATTCTGAATTCTGAACGTTGGAATTATATATGTATACGTGGATAGGCTCCCAGGTAATAGGACGGCCAAGAGCCAACAATATAACAATGTGCGATACGGTGAAAACATGACTCATTAAATTGGATTGGGATGTAGAACGTAAGTAGAAGGCTCATATTTTTATTTTCATTTGAATTACATGTGTCACCTTTCTCTCAACGCTGATAATTACCTAGTTCGCGCCTAAGAAAAATTATTCTTATTATTATATAACCAGAATTACGATGACTGAATTGAACGTGTAACACAAATATTATGTATTACAAATTAAAATTCGCATTGACATTTTGATTTTGATCTTGGTGGAGGAGCGGCTCACGTTCGACGAGAACAATGGCAACGATATTATTATTATTATTTTT
Source organism: Dicyrtomina saundersi (assembly GCA_034695245.1). Classification (NCBI taxonomy): domain Eukaryota; kingdom Metazoa; phylum Arthropoda; class Collembola; order Symphypleona; family Dicyrtomidae; genus Dicyrtomina; species Dicyrtomina saundersi. Next base: position 8,164 of record JAQFZE010004909.1, on the reverse strand, counting down.
AATAATTTAAATACCCCTAAAATTGACCAGTAGAATTTTGAGGTCTCTCATTGAATCTTGTAGAATTTAAATTCCCTAGAGAAATAAAATAATTGGAATTTGTAATTCAAAATTTTCATTATTTACGATTATGATTCGATAACTTTGGCTGAGTATCCAGTATTTATCCAGATATCCACGAACTGCCCTTTTTGGTAAAATTATTATATAAATCACATTGAAAATCCTATAGCTTTAACAGAAAGTAAAAGTGAGAGTAGCAAAATGTGCGAACTTGCCACTTATAAAAACAATAATAGCAACTAGCTTAATGCAGGAATGCAGTTTCTGTGAATCCTCATCATAGGAAAGGATAAGATTAGATTATGTAATTGGGACGTTCACGTTTTGAAGCTAATAAGGTGATATTTTGATTAAAAGTTAAATAAAAATTTAATCGTAGGTAGTTGCAGATTCTACATATATACGTTTAGGTACATGCTGAGAAAGAAATTACATAAATACGAATACAGTAAAAAAAAATTCACAAATATCCTGCCCATGTCTGCCAACGTGAACGTGAATTGCAGTTGTTGTCATATTATCATCATCAAAAGTTACATTTCCCACGCAGAAAAAGGAAAGCGTAAAGCTGCAAAGCTCCATATAGAAGCACAATAAATGTGTTATTTAAATGAGGTAGGTAGTAGTAGCCGTGTCGCCGCAGTAGGTTAGACGCAGAGGGCTACGGTATTTAAAAATAAAGTCTACCTACCTACTTACGATTATGATTAGCGATTAGTTTGAAGGACATGCTAAGAACTGACTCTGACTCTGGCTCTGCTAATCTAAATCAAAGAAAAGGAAGGGCAAGGCTATGGACATAACTAAACATTCACGTGCATAATAATAATTATAGCTGAGCAATTTAACTTCCTTCGTCATTCCTATGGTGCAAATAACTATGAATTGTGAATGGAATTTTAGCTGAAACAGATTGACCCTAAAAATATTTTATCTCTTTATAATAATAATAGGTATGCATAAACAAACAAAGCAAATTCAAGATTAAGATTTTCTATTTCTATTTGCTATAAAACATCACTCACAATCACCATTCAAACTGTCAGTGTAAATTTAATCAAATTACATACCACAGCACCACAGTACACCCCTGTCAATGTCAACCACAATAAAAGAGCATCTGTTCAACAAAGTGTTCACTGTGTGCACAGCAAGAAGCTGGAGCTCCATGCCGTATACAGTCAAACACGGATATGTATCACGTGAGACATTCAATTTCTAAAAATTTAATTTATCTCAAATCTCAAAATCTTATAGCCTCATCATACGTCATCCATTGAGCATTGTCAGCGTATAGACTGTAGATTATAATTCCAACAACTCCTCTATAACCTCACATCAAAACTAAATAATCGAGCCAAAGAAATCGAGAACCTCCACAACTTAAATTCCTTTTTTAAACACTTGCCGTCAACGTGACATAAACTTGGACCAGAACTTTTTTGTACGATTTTTGGCAGCTGTGTAGAATGGTAATGACGCCGTAAGTAAATGAATTTAAGATAATATTTTTAGATTTGTTCTATGCTGCGTTCTCTCTTCATTTTTTTTCCTTACAATTAGATGTAAAATGCAATCACTGTAACCAATCAAATAAAAATCAGGAACAAAAATTAAAACTTTAAATGGCATCCTGCAGAGTGCGAACATGTGTTATTTCTCTATTTTTATGTGTCTGCATCTCTGCCTATGCACATGGTTGTGAGATTAGCTAATGTAAATTCTCGTGGCCGTAATACGTGTATGGCCGACACACATATGTATAATTTATCTACCTATCTTTATATTCAGCATTATAAAGCGTTGTAATTATGCAAATTTCAATACTAATGATGAAGAATAAGCAAAAAAATAAAATCCTTTACTAGCCTGCCAAAAGCAAAAGCTAAATCCAAAAAGCACGTGTGACTCCATATATTATACTCTATACAAATGCAGAAAAAAATGAATATTATTTGTAATACATTCACACAATACATTATTCTTTTGAGCGACTTAGAAAAAGTAAATAAGTGAGTCAAGCAAGAATTAAGAGAGAATGAGCAAATACAACCTTGCAAAAATATGACCTATGCCTATGGCTTTGAACAACTGTGCACCATATTATGTAGGTCCTACCTGCAAATCTCCATAACTGAGAATTATAATAATTGAAATTGAAATGACATACTTGGCATAAGCTTTTTCCAAAAGTGACGCCCAAAACTGGTCTGTGTGCTGGGAGTGAATGAAAACTAATCTTCCATTGACAGTCGGAAGACGGTCATCCACCAAGACCTCCCGCCATTCTCCACACCACCAGAGACGAAAACGAAAAATCCCAGCGTAGTCATCCGAATTTTTAACAATGTTCTTGTCTGTGAAGGCTTGGTCTGCGGGAACCACACGGTAGAAAAGCTCACGGGACAACCATAAGCAGCCCAAACAGGATATTAACCAACGATCTCCTGTAAGAAAAAACCGAAAATATTAATGAAATATTTAATATTAATAAAGTACAAACACATTATACAATTACTCTTTCGATATGTTAATTACACTGAACTTAACCATGAGGAAACAAAATGCAAATACCTATGCAGCCTGGAAATTTTAATGAAAAAAAAAGGGCAAGTACAAGAAACATTATTTGTAATTATAAAATCAACAGCCACAGATTACAAATTCTAACTTTTCCAAAAACAAAATTTCATTCACCCCCTTCTGTCTGACACCCTCTCAATAATTGGTCACAATCCACTGAACCAATAACAATCAGGAAAGAAACAGGAACATAAATTCAGAATTCTGTTGCACACTACTTATTTTTCCAATTTCACAGAGACAGGACACATCTTTTCGTTGACATCTTTTCATATTTCTGTTAAGCTCGCCATTCTTGTACTCCGTACCCATGCGGTACCTCATGCTTATCTATATCTATATTCTATATGTATACTTTGGTATAATGCATATATTAGCTAGTGGTTCTTTGATTTGATTCCATTCAAGCAAAGCGAAGGGACCAACACTAATCGCAAGACTAAATAATATGCATATTGCATACACAAATCTATGTCATAGTATACATAGTATAAAAAATTATTTTGAATTTGAATTAGCGTCGCATTGCTGGGGTGGTATAAACTTGTTATTTTGTGTGTGTGTGTGTCTGCATTTTCATAATTTTTTGTTCAGCTTAAATTTTAACTTACAATTGATTGTATACAAGGGAAGGGAAGGCTTTGGAAAAACTCCATTTATACCTCACCCTGTAATAAGACTCTATACGACAGACTGCAGTAACCACTTATCAGATCATTTCTACACGAATTGTAAATGTACTTAAATACCTACTAAACTAATAACACTGTATACTGAGTAGTAGGTATAATGTCACATAATCTCTTTCCTTAATATATAAATCTATGTTAATGGTAATTCATATTCATACCGATGCCTCCTATATTATATTATGATATGATATGCGCAGTGTTCGGACCAAGATTGGGAAAGACTTCAATTTAAAATCTTCATGAGGAGTTCTTAGCCTAAATAGCGCTAAGTTTCTTTTAGTAACCCTTTTAGTCCATTATTCCATTACTTACTGCATATATATACCCATGTTAGTCCCCATGCTCTCATAGTTAGATCAAATTCAAAAATCCAAATCCAAATACATATACAATATCACCATCAACATCCAACCTTGAAAGAACCTACTTTGGACTAAATACCTGCATATTTTATGAGAAAATGCTTGGCACACTGCACTGACGATGGGCTGCATTAAATTCCCTGCACTATGGCTATGCCTCGTTGACTTGACTGCTCTTTTAGCTTTTTTTTTCTGCACTCCGTCTGTCTGCATTAGACTCGCTCAGTCTTGATTATGTTTACAGGTAGGTAGATACATGAGCCCTGTATTTATATTCTGCATCTTTCAATGATTGTACAAGTAAAAAGCTTGTTGGACTCAGGATGAGGAGATGGAGATGGAACGTGAAGGTATCATCTATATACCCTTTTAGTGTAATTATATGCTGAACAATTATTGTGTGTAAACGCTATGATATGATTTGATATCAATATCCCATCCCTAATCGTTCAATCGTAGTCATAATCGTGCTAGTCTTCCAATCTTCAATGAGCACTGAGGAGTCACTGTGTGCAGTGGTTTGATTTAGAATGTACTACCAGAGTTTTAAATGTTATAGTGTTGGTACAATATTTATACAAGCACAGGGGTGGATCTAGAAATATTTTCTGGGGTGGGTAATGAATATCCTGCTGAGTAAAGAATCAAAATGGTCCCTAATTAAAATGAGCTATGTCAAAAAAAAACTGCATGGCATACATGCGCAAAATGTTATTACGAGTTTTTAAAAAAGTGCAAAATGTTCAATTTACATTTTTTTTTTAATTCAAAAATTGCTCCATTTACATGTTTTTTAAAAGTGCAAAAAGTTATTTTTACATGTTTTTGAAAAGTGCTAAATGTCGTTTTTACATGCTTTTAGAATCATGATATTTTAATTTTTTAGCATACATACTCTTGGTGTATCTTGGTTTAAATGCCTTTATGTTAGCCTATGTTAAAAAATCTTGGGGTAGGCGACTGCCCTGTTGCCCATTCCCTGGACCCGTGCCTGTACAAGCATTTAGGCTGACTCCACACCTGTAAAGGCTTTTGTTTCCGTTGATGTTCTTGGTAGTTATTTAGTTATTGTGTATGTAGGTAGGTAGGTATAGAAGCCAACTCTAGCCCAATAAATTATCCGTATCAACACAACGTTAGCAGGAGCAGCAGCAACAGCTCATAAGCATCTATAACAATAACAGAGCTGAATCCTGAGTGTGAAAAGCCGAAGACTCGATTACTCGATACAGATTTTCACAAATTCCTCAGACACCACAGAACTCCTTGCCTCACTCCACTCCCCACGTCACTGCTCTTGCCTTGCTCTGCTTTGCATTTAATTTGCCAATTTGCCTTTATATAATAGACGAGATATTATTTTAAAAATTAAGTATGCAGGCAGAGTTTGCATATAATTGGTCACATAATGAGAAGTGTGTATGTATCTAGCATATAGTACTATATACTACTAACACTAACGATAAGAAAAGGTGAGACACTCCTGTTCACTCACACAGGAGGTACATACCAACCCCACCAATTTCCGTTCGTGATTGCAAGCCAGTTTTACAGTTTTGCTTTCACAAAAGTAAATAGTAGAAATAATGTCAAGTCAAGCCCGACCAGACCAGGCCAGACCAGACCAAATGAAACAACATCATTTTGCATAATAATCCTCCACTGAAAGTAAAGCAAAACAAAAACAAAAATTGATCCAAATTCAAATTTACATTGTTCATATCCACTATTGTTAGTTCCACACCTCAAACCTTATAAGGACAAGTTTGGAGCCATTAGTGCGTTGCATTACATGACGTGATTGATTGTTAGGACTTGACTTTTCAGCTTCGTTTTCATTTCCCTTTTTCCTTTTCGTTCTTATTATGGGAGCTCTCTGAATTTAATTCCTACGTATACACAGTACAGCACATCATATAGTGTATAGACATTGTAGATGGGTTGGAATTCAAATTGAGAGATATATGCAGAGTTGTTTACTGTCTGTGTATCGGCAATCATCCGCATGTCTTATGGATCGGATCTTCTCAAAATTCCAAACGCTTTCCCTTTTCTATCAGTAACTCTCCGGCCAACTACATAATTATACACAATGCAGACAGCTGACTTTACACTGACTCAGACTGACTCAGAGTGCAGATGCTACCGATCCCAATACGAAGCTAAACATACACATTAGTACAGGGCATGAGTACCTGCTCACTACGACTACGGGCATAATTGTAAGTAAGTACATACCTACTTCTTTTCACCCTCCAAGACACCAAGCATGATATGCTTAAAAACAGTTCTTTATAATCTGATTATTAACCTCTTAAGGGGTGACGAAAGGTAACACAATCATTGTAATAATCCAATGCACCAGCTACATAGCGTGTGACTCTGTTTAATTATCAGTAATATAGGTATTTTTACATGCACATTAGGAGCGGATCTAGAAATATTTTCTGGGGTGGGCCATACATATCGTGGGTGAAGAACCAAAATGGCTCATCTCAAATTTAAGATAGAATTAAAATGAGCTATGACAACAAACTACATGAGATAAAAGAGCAAAATTTTAATGACGAGGTTTTTTAAAAGCGCAAAATGTTCAAACATGTTTTTGAAAATTGCAAAATGTTCAATTTACAATATTTTTTAAAAGTGTAAAATATTAAATTTACATACTTTTAGGATTACGATATTTAAATTTTTTTTCTAGCTAAAAAAGTATATGGAGCCTTTATGGTAGACTGTGGAAGTTGCCCACCCCCTGGATTCGGGCCTGATGCACATACTCTAATCCAATTCCTAAACCTTTGATTCGGCTCGTTTAAATTTTGATTCCTTTTTCACACACTCACTCTCTGTCACTCTGTCTACTGCCTAAGCTGACAAGACATTTACTCAAATTGTGCATTTTCACTCATAAGGCACAGAATGAGATGACAGAATATATCCAGAAGCAGGAGGATCCCACAGGACATCTTCTCATTGTCAGTGCCTACTTCTTAAACCACGAAAGCAGACTACAGCCTATGTACGACTTGAAGATCTCGCGTGTGCTGACGCTGACATGACAAAAAGGTGATGTGATTGGCGACGTTGGGGATGGCAATGGTAAGGGTGACACATGAATTCCAAAGATATTTTTGAAAGGAAAAGTTTCTGTTCTCTTCACTCTCAACTGCTCAGCACTCAACTTCACTACCACGAAGCACCAATTAAATTTAACCTGACCTCATGTCAAAAAATCAAACTGACGACGAGACACTTGTCTCCCCCTGCTATTTAAACTGTCTCACAATCACACTTTCCCGATTCAAAAGATGATCCTACATTTTTTTTGGAGGAGATAGCAGATAATTAGTTCATTCGTTTTCGTTTTTTTTTGTAAACGTCATTGTCAAAAAGGCGCAAATAAAAAGAGAATAGCATGTAAATTTGAAATTATACATATATGTACGTGATATAGAGTATAGAGCCCGCAGTATAGGCGGCAGGGCAGTAATATACTCGCTCAGAATTGGCATACACTTAATACAGATCGTTGCTGATGCAGAGAGTAGATAGTACTGATACATAATATATCATTGTTGACTGCATGCCTATCCTTTGAGCCTCCTCAAACAAACTATAAAATTCAAAGGCCAAACGAGAATGAGTGGAACGCTAAAATGAAGAATACAGACTTGAAAAGGAAGAGACAAGTCACATGTTAATTACCTCCCATTTTCCCAAAGACACAAAGGAAACGTTCAAAGGCTCAAACGTAAATTCTTCGTTTCCTTTTATATTCTTTCTTGTGAATTGTGAACCCATTATTCATAATGGCTTCATCTTCTTTTTCAGTCTCTATATACACCTCTAACTCCAAACATATCAAAATGAAAACTCAAAGGTCGTCCACTGAAACTAGTGCACAACAAACAGTATTCAAAATCTCTTCAATTCCAAATTCCAATGCTTATGACAGTAGAATACTCTACACATCAAAAATATTCTTTGAAAATTATACTATATGAAATATTATGCTCCTGAATTATTTTCAATTTCCCTTCCTTCCTTCCCTACGTTGTGATCTTTGTCATGCCATGGGATGACTCATAAAGTGCAATAACAATAACAAAAAAAACGACAACAACAACAACAAAGGTTGGTTCTGTCTTTAGTTCTATATAGTACTTGGGGGGACATTAGATTGATACCTGAACTAATAATGACGGCTGGAGTCAAAGGTGAAATGTCAAAAATCAAAAATATGTAGCAGAGTACAACATAAAATGCGTGTAATTGGGATTTTGCATCCGTAACAAATCCGTACTACCAGAGAGTCTATCACCATCATATCACCATACCTGACAACCTGACAGAATAATGCTCAAGAAGTTTCCCTTTAGGTCCATATATTATGACGAATAAGGGAATGGGCAGTTCTCATAGGCATCCATTCTACTCATATAACTCATGCATACTATATAT
>JAQFZE010004908.1:0-10753 GCA_034695245.1 Dicyrtomina saundersi | reverse complement strand
TGGAAGGGAATTGGCTATGACGACAACCGTATTTGAGCCTGAAACCGAAAACCACGCTTGAGGGTTGACTATTGTGTTGGGAGTTGTTAGACTGTGAATGGGAAGCTTAGGTTACTAAAAGTAATAATAAGAGTAGGGATGATAGGAGTGACGGATGCGAAAAAGTACTTTCTAATTCAACTCTACGTACACATAATAACTGTATGTACGACACACACACTGGCTGTACTTTTGGTATACTTGTATTTATTTCATAGAAAACCAAAAACCGCATAAGCCACCTTTCCAATTATTAGATTAGTTCTCATCCAGCCAGGGGTATGTACTAGCGTACAATGAAGGTTTTACGGTGGAAACGGAAACCCTGATTCTATAGCGATAGGTACTTACAACTACAACAACCTAGAAAAGTGAATCCTAGTCCCCGTCCCACAGTTCCTATCAGTAGTCCTTGTACAATTATGATAAACCAAATTACGACCAAACAAAAGTTGGTTTTAAATGTCAAAGATCCCATTTGATTGCATTCTATTGACTTTGATGAATGTAGCACGAAATGAAAACGAATGTTGTTGCCGTATGGCGGGCTCGAATATACACAGCTAAGTACCTGCTTCCATTGCATTGCGCATTGATACGGATTCTGATGTGCACACTTAAACAGCTACACAGAGCCACTGCTCATATAGGGGAAGTCAAGGTATTTTGTAATTCATCATTCATGGTGGTAAGAATACATGTATGTGGAAAATCCAATACAAATCCCGCCAATTACATATAATGAGGTTATTCAGTCCATCGAAAATCCAAGTGAGTTGAGAGCTAAAGTAATAGGTACTTTCCTATCTTCTTTCTATGTATAGTTTGTTTATCTATGGTTTTTAAGCGGATCCCTTGGATTTATGTACACTCTCACAAACCGAATCCGCATTGCCCTTAATCCGCAATGCATCCAGCCATACAATGTACTATTAACCATTCAGGCACATACACCCCACCGTGGCTTACAACCACCGTCAGAGTCCACCATACCAACGAGTACAATGCCATGCGATCACTATATAGGAAGGCAGGGCAGGAGACGCAGGAGTAGAGTATTATTACGAGTAGCTATCTATGCATGGCATGTCGTTTTCATTTTCGTTTTCATTTATCTACGAATCCGATGTAAACTAAATGCAGCTCTGCGCTTCTGCCTATCTCCCTAATATTATTTGTCCCTTTCTTTCACTTTCACTGGCTTCACTTCAATCCCTGCCCTATCTTCCTTTTCTAGGAAATGTTCAGCCAGCTCTGAGTTGGAATTGTGTTATTGTCGGCCCCGAAACTACACGGCAGGGAGACTAGGGACTGGGACCGGGACCGGTATCTTCTACGAGGAACGTCTGCAACTACAACCACCTAAATAGATTCCTGATTCTAACGAAAACGAAAACCAACTTTGTATTCGTATAATTAGATACATGACTCCGTTTTCTTTGAACTCGTAGTCGTACGTAGTCAGAGCTGAGCCGTTACCGTTACCGTTACCGTTACCGTTAGACAGACCGAGACGGTGACGGTATGTGCGGAGTGCAGGACGTACATTATCTACTCTATAGAAATATAAGCCATAAAGGGAAAAGAACAAACTCAATTTAATTGATTCCCTTCCCTCAAGCTACTTACGATTAGGAGTTGGGAGTATATGGGATAGTCAAGGGATTTACCTGAAGGTTCACTCCCATATCATTAAAGCTTGTTAGTTGAATTTGGCTCCTGAATGCATTTACATTTATTTTCCACTCTGACTATTGAGCATTGAGCTCCCCAAGGTGAACTATGGAGTATACAGATAACGAGGGATGAATTTAGAAAAGAAATATTTTAATAGGCAGTGACAGTGGGAGAATGGGACTCTCTACCTCACTAACAAAAACACCAAAGTCCGTAGCTACAGGAGAAGCCGAGAAGTGCTTATTGTTGCTAGTTGCACAAGCGGAAACTTTTGTGCAAATTAATTGGCACGAGAGTCTATAAGTTTGTGTGTTATTTTTATTTTATTTGTCAAATAGTTTTGAATATTTTTATCAAAGTAAGACTAGACTTCAACACGTGTACACAAACACTAACCTCAAAATATCTCACATTACAATGATTAAACATGTGTGGAGACGATAGCGGTTTGAAGTTAAAGGCATTTTACACGGAATTAAAATTAGAATTTTGGTCACATGTACTGATGAGAGAAAACAGAAATTACATACGTATGAATACTACTACTATTACTACTACTACTTTGACTGGATGATAGATTTCCCTTTCAAGTTTTTTCAACAGATTTTATTCCAGACTGAAAGTAAATTGATGGAGAGGTAAAAAGAAATCTTACAATTCTACAAAGTAGTACCAACCCGAGACCGAGACCAACCCGAGTACGCGGACTGGTCGTGAGTCCTATAGTACGGATACGGAAGTTGATGGGTCAGTAGTCAGTCACTGATCTTTACATTATATATGTACATATATGTGATGTTGACTCAATCCTTTTTTTTTACACAATTGGACCAAGATAATGGAATTGAATTCGACAGAAATCTATTTCCACTCACAGCCTGACTCTGTTTGTCTATGTAATCTGTGGGTGGGATATCAGCTGCTGAAATAATAGAACAAAATCCATTGTAATGTATTCCTCAAGCAATCACTATTGATTTTATATTTTAATACTCATCCCATTGAATCTATATCTCCCTCCTGCGTATAGGTCTAGACATTGCTTTGTCTGTCCTACGATGAGTAAAGCTCCAAAGCCATAGACTTTACCTGAATTTCCAATGTGGAATGCCGAGCGTATGTACGCGGCGTAAGTTAGATCTAATCTGGCTTTTGTATAAAGTTATATGCACATGACTACTCTATGACCAGGTAGTAAAATTTGTGGCATAATATGTACATAAGCCTTTTTTGCCCTCTATTTTATCGTTATCGTCTGACTTCTTTCTCTCCCTATCATATCATGTGGCTCAATATTCCGAATTCGAATTCGCTGTCGATAACCATAAAAAATGTAAATGCAGGGCGAAAGTTTTATAACTCCTTCGGATTCGGATCCGATTCTCCCAATCGTCGTCATCATGGGATAGAAAAGGAGAAGGAGTGACCCTCTCAAAAACGATATTCATCTCATCGTCAGATATGTTTAAAAATAACAGAGATTCGTTCAAAACCACCGAAGATGAAAACGAAACCGAGGCCGGGGAACCGGGACTATATGGGACCGGAGATGAAACCAAAACGGAAATTCGACAACTATCTAACATAAAATATCTTTTTCATTTTTTTTTATGTGTATTCAGGTAAGCTTTGATTTCGATCTCTATATGCCCAATCTACTGTGTATGTAAGTACTGTGAGAGTTACGTTGTTAGGTAGTGCGTGTACATTGGTATATCTGTAGTAGATATATGTTAATCTTGATGGTGATATTCATGATAGATCAAAGATATTTTTGTATCCAGGATCCAGATTCCACAAACCCGAATTCAGAGATTGAACTCAATTTTTAAATTGAGATGCGTATAGATAGTGTGATATATGAATGTAGTATGTAGCCAGTGAGGTTTTTCTTGAGCGTCTCCCTATATATACGCACCACACACGAGCATTACTCCGTATTACGTATTTACTACTTCCACCACAGTGAAAGTTTCTGAATTCGACTTTGAATTCAAAATTCATATTCACGCTTGAAATATATCTGTAATGTGAAAAATGTAAGAGGGGAAAAACTTAGAGCTATCTCTCTCCCATTCCCATAGTATGCAGTAGTCTCAGTGTGAGGCGAGGAAGAAAATGAAATATTCCAGGAAGATAACGTGTGGGAAGGGGGAATTTTCGTCATCCCTATATACAGACATAGTTCAAGTCAAATCAATGAATTCTTGAGCAGTTGGTTTGGTTTTCTGTTGCCGTTATTACACTAATGTCAAATGACTGCGGGTCGATCAGGGCTAAGGCTGTCAAATTGAGGAAGGAATACCGCGATACGGATGCAAAGACCAGAAGGAACTTTGGACCTACCTACTATGTAGGTACATAATATTATATACGTGGACGCACAAGCAGAAATTGTACTTCTCTGTCTCTATGTATGTAGGTATATACAGTAGTCAAGATTAGTATTGACATCTACATGGCTGGCATGGCTAAGGCTGGCTTTGACTTTGCGGACTTGGAAGTTCACCGACTGGAGGACTGTGACCGACATACGGATTTTTTATTAGTAGAAGAAATCTTTTGGCGCAATTCCGATTCCGATGCCGATATTCCAGTACACATTTTAAACCCATTATATATAAAGTATAGAAATAGGCATAGTTTGGTAAACTTAAATATCACGATGTCAAAAAGAATATACCAAACAATTTTTTCCCATTTCTTGTATTTTTTTTCACATTTTTTTTAAAGGAAAAAGCAAGACGGAGATGGAGATACTGAATACTAAGATAGAGATAGGAATGGAGGTTAGCTAAGGCTCAGATAACTCTGTGGGTCTTATTTCTTATTTTGAGTCGCTTACTGGGTCAGAAGCAGAGACTGTAAACCATCTCATATTACATTCAGACTTGCCTCACTCCACTTTCACTTTTTTCTCCAAGCCCATAGAGGACGAGGATCCAGAGCAGAAAGCTAATCCCTTCTAAATCTAAATAAAACACTGGAGACTCCTATATATCGTATTCATTTAAATGGGAAACGGAAGTAGAGGGAAATAGCTCTGGTTCTAGGAAAGCCAAAAAAGTACCTTCCGTGTAATATGTTTCGAGCACATCTATATAATATAGGTACATATTATAATATGTGTAGTATCCCTTCACCATAAATTCATCCACTATACACCGAGACGAGAGACGACCAAGACCGACATTGCCTTAGATTTTTCTACTCAGGACAGTATTGCGTACTCTCCATTATTAATACTGTCGAAATGTTTAATGGAGACTGCAGACCGTTGAAATCTTTAGTAGTAACGATTAAAGCTCTAGTACTTGTAAATTCTGCGAATCCATAAACAGTCAGGCCCGGGAAAATGTAAACTTGCTGTTGATTTAAGCCTAAAATATTTAATTTATTTACACTACTCGAGAGACAGGTGTAGTGAATTTATTCTAGTACAAAGCCATTACTTCCAGGGAGCATGTCACCAGTAGTGGTGACCTAGTGATACAAGTGAATTAGAGTCAAAGACAAAGCTTATCAATTCCCAGTATTTGATCGTGAATGAAGCAAAAAACAGCTGTTAAAAGGAAATTCAAATAAAAATGTGAAGTAGCAGTATAGCAATTGGAGCCTTTCCTCATTGACATTTATTTTGCTTTGGATATTAACCGGTGGCACAGTAGCTTTTGGTTTGTTTCTGGCTCTGATGCTGATATTCCTGCCTACAGCCTACTGTGTGATCAATGTCTCAAGACTGAATTATTAAAGTCATGTCATAATCAAATTGTTTCACTAATCAAAAGCCAATGTTATTATTGCTGAACTTTGTCGTACATTCTAGATCGTACATAATATGATTCTCTGATATTTAATTTGGGAAATAACCACTCCATTTTTTGTGTGTGCTACAAACGAAGCACTAATGGCTATGCGGACTGGTGTGGGACTGATAATATTTACCTCCCAGAAGGAAAGCAATCTACTGAAAACCCACTGCCGAAAATGTAAATGACAAATAAATGAGTTTTCTCCACGCAATGAAAACGTAACTTGGGATTTGAATAAACAGAGATGATAGTGTGTGTAATGCTCTCAAAAGTACTATAGTCGGGTATGTAGCGTTCACGAGTCAGCAGACCAGAGGCTATAAATTTTGTGTAGTAGACACAGGAAAGCAGCGGGTAGTTGTAGGCTTTGGATATTTACGTTACCAAACCATACCACACAAAAACTTGAACGGAGCAGATATATTATGCACTCTGTACATTGGTGACTTACGGTCGAATGCTATTGTTATTTTTATTGACTGCTGAGTGTAGAACCGAAACTAAAATAAATCGAAAGTAAACAGCAGTGTACATAATATCACATATAGTCTCAAGTATATTGCATTATTTAGGTTAGGTAGACTTTAGCCACATGGATATACATATAGGTGTCTATCTACAATAAAGTTGAGTAGTTTGGGTTTCATGCCTTCCCAAATCCCACAGGGCACCCTTATACACACTTTCAGTACATTTCTGCAATCATTAAAAACAAGATTACATCACAGTCCAAATTATGACTAGTTTACATGACATCACAAGGAAAATTATCAGAGTTAATTATCTAAATTGTGTTTGAATTTTGAAAATATACTGAAAAGTGAATGTAAAGAAACCACAACAAAATTTACAACTCATATTGCAGTGCTTCGCGTAGGTTGTATAGAAAGGCATTGAGGCATTAAGGTGCCAACTTGAATTTCAAGAGCGAACTGTCCATTATATTTAATTGGACTGGTAGAGCTCTGTAGATACTGCTGTTAAGTTCTCGGAGCTGGCTCGTCTGGAACTAAGCATCTAAGTATGAATCTAACTAACAAGGGAACGACGCGACCAGATATATTCAGATTTCCAAGAAACCCATTCAAAAAAATCAAACTACTTTTAAATAGCACAGATTTAGAGCTCCATTTGACCGGGTCGGTCAAGCCTTTTTCGCGACCTGCTCGCTCCGGACCGTTTTAAAATCAGATTTTTCTCTAAACTAAAAATCGGCAATCTGAATAAATCCGTTAACAACGTTAACAAGTTTGTAATTTAAAACTAACTAAGCTAGGAAAAGAGCAAAATGAAGTAGATAGAACTACCAACTTAATTTAAATGCATTAAATAGGCTACTCCCCAAAAATTGTGGCGTATATTTTTAATTTTGATACTAGCTGGAAGTAGATATTCTTTGATCTAGAATGGGCGTCAAGAACTTGGAAACTAAACAGACCTCAAAATTTGAGAAACTAAACAACATTATACTTCTGCCTACCTATAGACTATGGATTGTATCATATAGTATAGTCTATGTAGCAATGCTCACCCAGAGCAGAGCCAGGCCAGAATACGGGACTTTTAGTACCTGAATACGTATTGATTAATCAGATGTTTAAAAATTTACTGTTTCCAGTAATTTCTTACAAGCATTTAAATTATGCATTAACGCTCCACGTGGGACTTTACATAAAGCGTGATTCAATGAATATTGCTGTCTGCATTACTGAATGTATGACACCCTAAAGACATAGCTACCTACATATATATAAGATACTTTAGATTTAAAACTCTGGATTTAGTTTCGATTACAATTTAGGGCTAAAGATTGTGTATACGGATGCGAAAAAGTAATTGGATAGGGATGGAATTAAAAATGAGACGGAATTTAAAATTATTTTGTGAGTATAATTTAATAGTTGTGCATAGAAAATAATAGGAATCAACTAAAATAACGACCTAAATACCTATACACTCCGCTAAAAGTTTAATAAAGTTTAATCGACTCTTTTTGGATATCTGTAATGTTAATGTGTGAGAATCACCGGATGACAATACAAAGTACGAATTACGAATCCGAAGCCAAACGTTATGTTGTGGCTTTGGCTTTCATGTTATGCTCCAACCATTTGCCGTACTTTCAACGTTTAGAACCATCTCATCCCCCTATATTCTCTACTTATCCCTGTGATGTGCTATAAGAATGTAGGCTAATGCACGGAAATAATGGAAATGGAATAATATGTAAGTGGTGTTAAGAACTTTAAATTAGAATTTCCTCTAAAATACTTACATTTCTCTTTGTGGCGTCAACTACCTATCTATGTAATTATATGAGCACCCATTGTACTTACCTAAAGCTGCGGCAACGCTATCTATATATAAATATGTACCTATTATTCCCGTCCCCCTCCCGTTCCCGTTCCCGTACCATACGATAGAATGGTGGACAGAGACTCTGATGAAAATTGGAAAAAGAGAGATGAGGCAAACTATTGCAATTACTTGTGATGCAAAATTCAAAGGACTCAAAGTAGCGTGAAAATATAAATTGTGTCCAACATTATCTACACATGCCTGAATCTGATTTCTATTAGGTTTTCTACTTCTGTACTGTTTCTCTCCCACATTCGACTCTCCACTTTCTCTCTCCATCCTACATTGTTTATTTAAAGTGGTGCAAATCTCTATAGATTATATGTGACTACAAAGTGGATGAGCTCCACATTAAAATGGAAATCTTTCCAACTTCTACACATTCTACTATATACTTTTATTCATTTCAAGGGATTCTAGTGGGACTGGGAAGAGGAAAGGGTGGCTAAAATTCGTATGTATACATTGAGAGTTAAATCCTCAAAGTTTGAATTTCAAAATGAATCTTCTTACTTTTTACGCTTTATTGCTCTTTTCGTGGTCCGACTCCGGCTCCGGCTCCGGCTCTGGGTCCGGATATCGGAATCGGTCCTGTCCACGTTCACAAAAGTAGCTACAGATTTTAGATAGGTACCACTCACCTCCCTACCTACCCGCATTTTCCTCTCCAAATCCAAAATGTTGTTCAAAAATTATAATTGCCTTACCTACATAGACTGTAGTAATCTATCCAGTCATTTACTGTAGGTAGTATACACGACATGTGCCAGTATACTTTTAATTTTAATGCGATTTTATAGACTACGCTAAATAACTACATGATACATTAGATGAACATGATACGTGCACGTGCCTATGAATTTTGCTGAGCATCTTTTTACACATCAAGTCAGAGTGAAAGTATTTTTACAACAAAGATTTTATCGCGCATACAGTTTTCGAATTAAAATAAGTACGCAACTTTCTCCAGTAAAATGTGTACCTAATGCTAAAATTCATAAATACTATCACGGAAGCTTCGGCACGCTTCAGATACTATATAGCTATACCCATCTCATGAATTCTACGCTTTGTTTCTATGGAAGTGTATATAAGCTTTGAAAATTTAGGACAACTCAAGTTTATTGTTAAGTTGGTGGGTCGCTTTCCCTTTGCCTGAGGGCAGATGTTGGACAAGATCAACAACATGAAGATCGAGTAACAAGAGGGAGAGTGCGAGCTGAGGAAAATCAAAAGGGAAATCAAGGCAACCAAGTGAGATTGGTGCGAGTGAGAGGCGTAGAGAGGAGACAGGAGCTGACGTATATTTTGGGCTCTATTGACTACTGGTAGTGGCGCGAGGGCGAGAGTCTGACTGGGAAGACAAGGACGAATACTATACTATATATTATGGTACTGGGCTGGGTGTTAAGAAAAGACTAAAAAGATGAAGCTTAAGCTGTAGGTGGTTTTCTCGATGGTTTGGTGAGAGCATAAGATGAAATCCCTGTCTTTGTCGGAAATGTCGCAGTACACACTCCCCGCAAGGCGGAAGCCACAAGAAGCGCTTTTTAATCCCAAGAGCGAAAGCACATAAAATACTCTTAGTGAGAGATTCAGTAATCTAAGCTCAAACAAAATGCACGCTATATAGTCACAATGTATGACTCGCTTGTCTATGATATTTCCATAGGGGTATATATTCTGCACTAGTCTACACACTTATGCCTCAGTTGAGTTTAGCAGCCTCCTGAGTCATCTTTCTCCATGACTGTAGATTACAACACGGTGGATAATCGTATTTATTTACTATGTAGACTCATCCTCTATGAATCCTACTCCCATCCTATCATCCCGATGATGGTCGTTAACTTCAAAGCTAAAAACTTGTCTCCTACCAAATCCCCTTCCTCCTTTCTCCTTGTCGTCGCGTTCTGGCTCTGTTTCTGCTTCTCCTGCTTCTGGTCCTAAACTCATCATAGACCATAGAATCACCCAGCCAACTTCATCAACCACAACTCACTGCACTCCTCCACGTCCAATGTTCACTCCACACCCAAACTCCAAACTGTCCACAGCTTCCCATGATGGTGACGATGACGAGGAGGACGCGCGGAGGCGGTGACACCAAAATATCATAGCATCTATGTCAACACTGCATGAAACTATAAAGCTATAAAAAGCTCTTTTTTCCATGAGCAGTCAAACATATGTAGAATTCAAACTTTTCATCATCTAGCGTGGATTGTAGAATAATATACGACTGTGCACCATTTTATGTGGAGCGCCTACTATTACTATTATGTATGTACTATACCTTGAGGAGAAATTTAATTTTTCGTGTTGAGGAAATTTAATGAAAAATCCTATTACATATTTATACATGACTTTGTACACATAAAAATTTAATGGCCTATACTACTCCTCACTGCGTGCTCACTCTGCCTGGACTGGATGTGTCCGTAGCTCTAACTTTCTGAGTCTGTCTGAAGTCTCTGAAGCACACTGTACAATATGAATGGAAAAAATTGTGACTTTCTCCAGAGTTCTCTGCGTTCTTGGAAAATAACTACCACTGAACTTGTTTTTCATTTTTTCCCCTCAAGAAAGGGAACGGACGTCATTCATATCATATCCCTCGTCCAAATAGAGTCATTTCTAAACTCATCAAACTCAAAATGTAATATCGTAAAAACACTATGGGTAATCCCATTTTTACCACTCACTGGAGCAGTAGCAATAGTAGTAAATAAATATGAATAACACTTTAATCGCCTACTCTGCTCTATACTCTGTACTCCGTGATGAGGGCATATTAGGTCCATTGCCACCGTGGTCATGGCCAAGGCCACTACCAGTGAATCAGTATCATATAATTATCATGTAAA
>JAQFZE010004907.1:0-10754 GCA_034695245.1 Dicyrtomina saundersi | reverse complement strand
ACGGTATAGACTAAATTCCTACCACCAAAACTGCACGCAGATTGCAATTTGCTAACGTGGATTACTTCTTTGTCAAAACTATTGTGTAAAAAGCTAACAGAATAAGCATTCGAGCTGAAAGAATTATTCTTCGTAATGTTGACTTGGATATCGTTCAAGCGCAACAAGTTTTACAAACAATATTAAAGTAACGTAAAAAAAATAAGGTACAGTGATGTCCAAGTCCAGTCTTTTTGATTTCACAGTTTAATATTTTCTACTAGATATCGTACAGACTCTAATTCGTACAAAGATTCAACTACGAAGTAATGGCAACACTAAAAACCCTACATTATACTTGTTATAATGCGTCGCAATTAAAAATTGTAGTAGTATTAAAGTACTAAAGCACTAAATATTCGTGATAACTGTGTTGAGCAAGTGCCAAAGCTGAAGAAGATACAAAACTATAACTTTTTTACTAGTTTGTGCAGCTTCAGCTACTTGACCTGGGTTTTGAAGTGAACAGAAAGAGGACGGGAGGGAGTTCTTCAGTTAACTATTTCTCATGACAATTACATTCCGTAAATTCCGTTGAGTAAACAAAGTTTAAATAAGAAGTTAAATAAAAGCTCTAATAAAAGAGAGTTTATCTTTGGCAAAACATGATATTTAAAGTAAGTTTTCTGGTTAATAATTCAAGTACAAAATTTCCAATACTTATCATTTCAATTTCATTCTACATAGATACACGTATATATACACTTGCACATTGTAAATTTTTGATAAAATTTGTTTTTAATGTTCTGCAATCAGTGTGCGAGTATTACTTGCATGGTTGAATATTTACTAAAACTGGAGCGCCTAGATGTAGAAATTCAGTGAGACAGGATTTAAATGCATAGCATAAGTTTACAACTTTTTAAATACGTCTGTATTATTACTAGCAATCTCCTATTGCAGTATTTAGAGGCCGCAAAGGGCAAAATGCTGTATTACTGTAAACTTCGATCGTATTAGATAGGTACCTACATTCAACTACAGTGTAAATATTATATTTACTATTTGTACCTTTTATTTTTGTGTTGACAGCATCAAGAATGCCGTAATTCAAAAATTTGTGTACTACTTAAGTGCATAAAAATTATTAAATATTTGTCAATATATAGGTATAGATCAACGCACACCACAATGAACTAAATATTATTATCGGTGTCAATGACCAACAACATCACTGATGATTATATTAAGTCTATTAAAATTGCATACTCATATTTCATACGCACCCGTCGGTTATTTTAAATCAGCATGTTTCAAAACACGATGAAATACACTCAGCATACTGGGCAATTTAACCGCAAAAATTAAGCGATAAGTGAACTTACAAAATCAAATCACAGCTGTACTGGTTTCCCAAATTCAGTCATTGAATCACGAAGAATCAGAATAACTTAACTGCTAATTATTAGACCAAGTGACCACGTCAAAAATTCAACTATTATTTCTAAACACCGTCAGCCTTCACGTCATAGTCGATCAGTAATTTTTAACGGATACGAAACAAATGCGATGCCTTATAACGTTGATTAAAAGGCTCTTTAAAAATCAACTGTTATTTTCGATTTTTCTGCTAAGATGGAGTTTTAAATCCAAAGGCAAGACGTCAAGAAACCAAACTAGGGGCCTCTAGTTTCCGTGTAAATCGTAGTCACACTGAGTTCTACACACTGACTACAAAGAAAAACAGTTCAAGTAAAAATAAACTCGTCAATTAAATAGAACATTAAGCAAGTACTGCTTTGGGCTTAGGTTAACCTTCAACCGCAAATACAGATTAATCATTACATAAGGAAAATCAGTCTATGGAATTATTAGACAATAAAAACGACAAATATCACCATTAATAAGACAAATATTAAATTACTGTTAAATCATCGTAGTTTTTAAAAGCAAGAATGGCGAAGCCGTCCACAATATCTTCTTCAGCGACAGGTTTCCTGGGCTTCCGTCGTGGTTTTTTCACAGGCGGACCCACATCATGCATATTGTCATCATCAGGATCATTCGTAGCCCTCTCTTTTTCGACCTTTTCAGCTCTTTCTTTCCGCCGATTCTGCTTGATCCGTCGTCGCCGCTCAGACTCAGAGCTCTCCATTGTCGCCGAACATACTCTTTTCACATCATTCTTCACTTTCTGCACACAATATCGTGGAAGGTTGAAGATATAGTGACATGTTATACATCATAAAAACAATGAGTTCGCTGTATGAATATTGGCAATTGGTCTTTCAAAATATACAAAAATTCAACAAACAAGTTCTAATCGATAACAAGGTAAATACACGGATGACCTCCTCCAGGACTGACAAAACTACTCATTTACGTACAATTTATGAACTAACTGTAACCACTTGAGAGACTGCGGGCACTCCTCCAATTGCCGATGAAACATAAATATCAAATACAGATCCTTAAGAATTCTGGCTGTGATGAGCATCATTTTGAAAGTTTTCCGTTTTTCATGGCCAAGATGTTCACTAGCAGTCTTAGGTTTAATCAAGATTCTTTCATGATCACTTTTGACGATTAGTTGAGCCACAAAACACAGGACCGATCAAATCTCCAATGTTGACTATAGATGCGATCGTTAAAACATGTGATGGTGTGATGCTAACCTGCAGTTTGCAGAGACCCAAATTCAGCAACTACAGCCCTGTTGAGTCGTAATAACAGAAAGTTTTTAAATTTCTGAAACTAATATCTCCTTTAAATAATCAAGCCCTTACTCCTTGTTTAATAGCAGTTCATTGTGACAAAGGAACATTTCTTGATACAAGACTAAGACTGAACTCATGTATCAGATAGGTAGGCATTAGGTATTACTACAAACTGCGATTATCACAAAACTTGCTGACTCGTGAACAATGATTTACAGACAACTGATAGTAATAAAGACTCTTGATGAAAGGTTAATGGTTAAATTGCACCGCTTATATATTTTGATGATTAGGGTAAATCATTCATAAAGACTTAACTGAAATATTTCGTGGTCAATTCAGTGCACAGAACTTTGTCTTCTTGGTGGGAGTCACCTATAGTCACCTCTACACTAAATTATTTTACCATCTTTGATCTTATGTAATGCAATGCTCCGTCGTTCTGTACTGTCCCAGAGCCCTCAACAACGGGTATGTCTTTGTCTGAGTTGCTCACTTTCGGAGCAAAATTTACAATTTACAATGACTGTTCTTCCCTTTTTTGACTTGACTCAGATTGAACATTTAAAAAATTTTTACTTCACTTCATACTTGATGTTTCCAACAAAAAAAAACACGTACAGGTAAATACATACGGTCACTATTATATATTTTTGCGTAGAGTATGTATACCTATATTCACATCATCAGTCTCGAGGAGAAAAAGAGTGAGAAGTTTAGCAGAGTAACAGACGCAGCACGTCTTTCCAAAATGTATCCTTCCGCCAGCTCAAGTCGAACCACTGCTCTCCACAAAATTGTGTCTGTCCTCTGAACTTGAATTAACTCACTCACACAGCTCCACCGTCACTTTTTTCCCACTTCATTCAATAGATTTTTGCCCGTAAATGAGTGATGTTGAGCTAAAGTCTAATCCGCCGTTCACACACACACTCCTAATAATTAAGGACTCGGCAATGATGAGCATTGTTGTTTCCAGCTCAATCTTCTTCTTCTCATTTCGACTACGTACAAAATATCATTTTTGGCTCAAACTTCTCTCTCTCTCTCCTATGTTCAAATCTAGTCGAAATTCCTATTCCTCACCACTATCCTCAGCTCCGAGAGACTTTGCTATCAAGTTGCAATGGCGATGCACCAAACCAGCAGAGCTCCATACTTTTAGGGCTTTTAGGGGCATGACCAGCCGATCCCCCATTTCTCTCCTTTTTTCCTCAGCTCAATCCTCTCGCCTGCTCCAAGTATTCCCCTCCTAACTGCCTGCCTCCACTTCATCTCCTCTACATTTCCCTTCTTTCCCACTACTACTCCTTCCCACAGACCCTACCTGCCTTCAGTCCCTACTGCCAATTCCACCATCCTACGGTGCCCTATTCGCATCTTCCACCAACTTATACCAGTCACATCTCTCTCTCCCAACCTTTCCCGACTTTAACCAGACAGTCACAACCTACACACTTCTCTCTCCACCACACTTAACAGTCTTAACTCTACCCGTCCTCCCGCCTGTCCACGAGGCCCCAGATGATCAATGACAGCTGATTTCTGTTTACCTTCCTGTTTACCAAACAATCATCTCTTTAAAAGACACCGAATAGTAATAATGAGTCATGACGAGCCCTATTACCTGTCCCCCTCCTTCCTCACTACGCCACATATCCCCAGTCTTCCCTTTCACAACCCAAATCAACTCGGCCTTGTAATTATGGAATCAGTACCAATTAAACCACAACTTCTTCTACCCCTCTGCCACTCGTCCTGGTGACCTACCTCCAAATTCTACTCCCCATCAAAATCTATACATCTCTTCATTGTTGCATAATAACTCTTAACACTATTTATCAAGTCCACCCCTCTTCTCCTGCTTCTTTCTTGTGTGACCGCCGGAATTTCCGCCTTCGGAAGAGAACACACAAGAGTCCCGGTTGATACGAGAGAATTGTTTCTAGTTGTCTTAGAAGGAGTCTCACTGTAGTCAGCCGTTCTGCCTTGTAATAATGTCCTTTGAGTTTTATCAGGGGATACGGGAGTACATATGGGAAACGTAGAGGACGAAATAGCCCGAAAGTGTCTGTGCTCTCTGGTACTGGTGAAGGACAGGGGCGGGAGAACAATTTATCTACTCCACTCAGGAGAACAGAATTGAATCTAGACCACAACTGAGCATGTAAATGTACACTTGTACCTGAGCTCATCATCACCCGAGACAACCTTCTCTTCCACTCTCTGCTTTTTCCTCGACGTGTTCATTACGTGTGGTACAGTTCTTCGTATTTTCACAAGTCTTATAACTCATTTGGCATTGGAGTGATTCCTCCGACAACTTTCCTCTTGTTCTCCTCATACAAACTAAATGTGTACATACCTACTCTCACTCAAATTGTGGCACAGCATCAATTTCCGGAAAAGCATGTAAAGTATAATTATACCACGTGTCGGAAATTCTAGATTCTGTGGCCTTCAAGAATTCGTAGTATTCAAGAGAAACCTATATGCTTCATAATACACTGCTAGATGCATGTAGAGCTTCATCAAGTGCCTTGATAACATTATACTAAGGGCCTAAAGTCTAAATTAGCATTACCCCTCACCTCAGGTCATTTTGGCTCCAATTACCTATTCTTTGTGTATGCTACGTATATAATTTAAATTGGGCTTCTCATGAATCCCTCCTTCCTCTTTGATTATTTTTCAAGTAACATATTATGTAGTGTAGGTACACATTATTTTAACAAGACACACGAGAAGGTTCGATTTAGAAAGGAAACGATGACATACACGACTAAATTGAAGTGAAAGTACGCACTAGACAAAAGTGCAAAATTATCTAAGTTATTATGATTTAAATATCCCTGTACTCTTCTAAACATGCTTCACTGTGCAGTGAAAGAAAAGAAATATAATCTATATTATGAAAGAAAAGGAAATGTAAAAGCAATGTGCAGATTATTGCAGCGAAACTGAACAATTAATTGAAGTCTTACTCGATGGAAGTGCCTCCAACTTGAAGGTATAAGTACTATCATCAAGAAATAATTCATGAAATATACTCGCTTAATTGCTTCCTATTGATTGTGAACTAAACTCCCAGGTGCATGTGCTTTATATTTTAAGTTTTCCCTATATCAGTATTAACGTCAAATTAATTTTTTTTAAATATATGGATGAGTTGCATTGTGGCAAGGATGAGGTAAAATTGAGTGGCATCGTGCAGATAGTTGAGATGTTTTAATAATTTGGAAAATTTTAGGCTGAACTCAATGGGTTTGGGTTGGACTTACAGTCCTTGCTATAATTATTCGAATATAGCTAGGCGCTATAGACTACCAAACTAATAGATTCCAGGAAGATTGGCTATGAACGAACATACAAGCTTTTGCGAACGTATGTGTAAGTAGTACCTATAATAGCTAATTGTATAAATCTTGCACGATTACGTATGAAGGCATGTAGTTTGTTCATAAATATAAAGAGGCTACATGTGGGCGTTGGTGATAAGGGGAAGCGAGTTGAAAGTTAATTAAAAATTAGAGTATGAGGTGGCAAGACCTGTAGACGGATTAGCGGTAAAGGCGATTGGCGGCAATAAAGCGGCATGTTATTTTTTTTTAACAAAAAAATTGTACTTATTTAAATCTTCGAATCTGTTGTCTGTTGAGAGGAATACAAGGTTTTAAAGGGACATCGGATATCGCACAACTTTAGCGTTTCCAGCCTTTCCCTTGCAACTTAAGATACCGCACAGCTTGTTTTTTTAGATTCCATTATAAGCCAGCGTCATGTTGTTGTCGACGAACACAAACAACAAAGGAATTATGAAGATAGAACGGGCAGATACTTACTGAGTGAGTAGCAAATTTAACATCGCTTATTTAAAAAATACGTCATTTGAATAGGATATAATTAGTGCAAACCATATTATGCACACAAAAAACGGGCTACGAACAATATGTTATCAACCCCGAATAAAACCTATAGCGAAGGGGTTGGAACATACTGAAAAGGCTAAACGCTGCTATACGGCTTTACCTAATCGCCTCATCAATAATTATTCAATAATCACTTAACTTCTAATTGTCTTTTACTTAATGCCAGGTTCCTACATGCAAACTAAAAAGCACATATTTATTTATTATGACTGCATATTATGTTGCATACTTACTATGACTGGATACTTACAAACTGTGCAATGGCACAATGAATTATTTCTAGAATAATTTGAATTTTCAAATAGTATTAATTTACATAAATTTTTAGGTAGTACTTTCACTGTATTCAGACGTTCTGCATTTCTCATCGTTTCCTTTCTAAATTGAACCCTCTCGTGTACTTTGTTAAAATAATGTGTAAACGCTACCTGAAAAATATTAACAGTAGAAGCAAAGTAAAATCTAGTAAAATATATTTTAAAATATCTTTTACTTTAGAATTAGTTGGGGTGACTCCGTTAATCATAAACAAAAAGAAGGTAGTATGTATACAATGGTTAAGGATAGGAAGAAAAGTCGTTTACATGCAGTGACATTACAACAAATGTCGAGCCAATCCAGACTTGACACTTGGTGCATACATACTACTATATAAGGTCAAAAGGTATATTAAACTGTTCTGAACATTAACACAGTGGATGTTTAACCATACGCAGGTTGCGACCAAATAATTTAGAATTTGGGATTACATATTAATTTTATCATCTTCATATAGTCCCGAAATGGTTTATCGAAGCCAGTCGTCCTCTTTCTGTAGAATGGTTCTAAAAGAAAATCTTGAAAATTATCGTTCCATTTCAAACCGTTTGATTAACGATTTGAAAATCTTAATGTCAGTCACGTCGAATTTTACCTTTTTTGTATTAGATCTGTAAAATGAAATATTTCCAGTATGTATGTAGGTACTCAGTACCTTACTTATAAAATCTGCATAAAAATGCAAATTATTGTGCTGACTATTATATTGTTCCATATTACTGACGTGCAAATTCTGATACTACTGCATCTTTATAAGATCTCAGTCAACAACAAAATTAAACCAATTCTACTTTTCTGTAGAAGAGCTAGACGGGAATTCAAATCTTGCAGAATCACAAATTCAAGTGTATTATCTCCTTCCAGTAAATTTCAAACTTGCATAACCTCACATGCAATAACCAAATATTTTTGCTGGAAGCACGCATTGCAAAAATGTTTAAGGAATAATTAAGTAAGTACCTCCTATATTATTAGGTGGCTGTTTGGTTGATAATTATATAAGATAAACATAGCCTGAAAATCTCAAAATGTAACAGGTTGTATGAAGATGTAATTATATTTTATTATCATATGGAGAAATATTATTAGTCAGTTCCATCTGATTACTTGCACTTAATTTAGTGAGAGAGAGAGAGAGAGAGGACGTAAGAATACATGTATTACGTCATAACCCAGGCAAGGAGGCATGTTATACTGCGTCAGCAACTTCTACAATATTATCAAAAAATAAATAAAAAGGAGCATTTGGACGGCTTGATTTTAATTATAGTTCATTAACTATAGTTAGTTTTGATAAATTAAGCTAATTAATTTACCGTGCTATAAAAGGAATACAGTTTACGTCTGATCGTGAGAGAAGAATTCTCTGCATAACTGAGCAATAAGTTGATAAGATATGGCACAGTTGTGTACATAAGTACATATGCCTACTTACCTACCTATCTAAACTGTATTATGTTCTATGATGGTTGTGAAGTTTGTGATGGTGATACGGTAATTACTGTCCTCGACGGCTGTTGACAGTGACAAGTTTTTGATTAGTAGGCATTAAGAGTATCAAACGCGACACTAATCCAGTGTTGTCTCAAAACTTGTACGCTCCAAGCGAGCTTTCGTGTGGGATTCACAGTCAAGAAAGTTGGACCTTTATAATCGCCTCTGTAGCTGTAACAGACAGAGTGCATTTCTCATTTGTATTCACAAAATAAATAACTCATATAATTGCATTAATAAAGCATAATCAGCTAAATTAGATAACGAGCAAACGTAATAGAATCTACGCACTGTAATAAAGAAATGTGTGTCGGCATATATCATAATGTATATATTTGTGGTTTCAACCAGAATTGTCTTTATTCATGATAGAACTGTATGTACGCATTCATTAAGTCGTCTTAATTTTAACCTAATTCAAACACTGAGTAAATATTGTACATACAAAACTGTTAGCACAAAATGCTTCTTGAAGTTCAATCATTCAAGCGACTGTAGAACATATTATATGTAACTACTCAGATAAATATGCCCGACTGGAGTTGCAGGTAATTTTCTTGTTATCTGCAGTTTATTGGAAGATAATTCTCACAGCATAATTTGAAGCAGTATCCGTGTAAATATATCTCAGTCATTAGTGTATATACACATGTTAATGTGATTATGCTAATATTAACTACCTGTCTGTATTCAAACGGAATTGATGGATAGCAATTTGTATACTCATTAAGGTATGTAAATCTATTATTTTCACCCTTAATTTCTTGTTCATCATATTGAGTTGGCATGAGATCGACGGAGAAAATAGGAACACTATAAAGAAATGAGTAATAATATCATGACTCGTATAAAAAGGAATTACAGCGGTGTAGTCTGCAGCTAGATTAATTTAGAATACTTTAGCAATGATACTTTTTGGCTTGCAAAATATTTCTAATAAATTTGTAAGAATTTTAAAAATAATTTTGATTGTACTATCTGAATATATAAATACGCAATAATACACTTACAGATACGGATATGCAACTACCGCTAAATGACTGTTACAGTTGAAAGTAGAAAAGTATTATTAAATTATTGAATGCTCTTATTATGTAATTAAACATTTTTAATTTTTGCCATTTTTTTTTTGTCACAATAACTTTGCTTAAACTTGTGTATAAGACATTGGTTAGAAAATGTTGAAAAGTTTGTTCTTTATTTTGGACTTACAACTTACAATTAGTAATACATTTTTTGATGTGGGCAGTTAACTTGTATATATTATATTTTGGTTACTACTAATGCACTATTTAACAAATGAAAGCTACATAAGTATGAGTAATTGTACGGAGTTTCACGTAAAAAGGTAAAAACAACAAATTAAAATTCAATAATCAAACATTGCAGCACCTCCGTGCACCTTGTTTATAAAATAATCACCAGGCTTTCCATATGCCTGCTCATAGCACCGGAAGAAAACTATCCACCTAGTTTATTTTGCTCATCTGCATTTCTCAGCATTGATGCAAATATGCTCAGCTTTTTATTTCTTAGTTTACTCGGATGCCCATCTTCTACTTTTTTACCGTTGTCCAAAACCAGAACTCTATCGCCGTCGATAATTGTGTCCAGTCGATGCTGTGTAAACAAAAGAAAGGATTATAGTTAATATATTTCCTACGACAGAAACGTTTGCATTATTGAAACTAATAAACACTTACTGCAATGGTCAAAACTGTGCAATCTTTAAATACTTCTTTAACAACTTCGAGAAGCATTCTTTCCGTGACAAAATCAACGGAGCTTGTAGCTTCATCCATAACAACCACTTTTGATTTGTGGAGAATCGCTCGAGCCAAGCCAAGCAATTGCTTCTGGCCTGAGCTGAAAGTCGCACCTCCATCCTTTATCTCTGCGTCTGCAATTAGATTAATTCCAATTACGGATTTACTACATTTGATGTATACTTTCAATTATACAACATTTTTTATATAATGTTTACTGGCACTATTCTACAAGTAAATGGTGAAATTTAGGCTCATCACATTAGGAAAAGAGAAACCACTCTTTCATTTACAACCTCATTGGTTGGGTCGTGTTTAATAATAAAAAAACTAAATTTATTTTTAAAAACCGCAATGTCATGTCTTCCTGCAAATTAGTACACCATGCTCAAGACAGGCCAAGTTGAATTGGCCTGCCCTGTGCCTGTAGTGACATACAATGAAATCAGACTAATAATATTGGTCGCCACAATGATAAACGGACTTTTCCTACCCGAATTTTTCCTACCCGGACCGGAATTCTCCTACCCAGACTCTTCCTACCCATGATC
>JAQFZE010004906.1:0-10755 GCA_034695245.1 Dicyrtomina saundersi | reverse complement strand
TAGTTTATAATGAGACGCTAAATAAACCTTGATATCCAAATATGAGCAATAAAATGTATAAACTTGGGTATTCATTATAATAATGATAATAACACTCACAATAATCATATATGAGTGGTTAGTCTAATCTATTCAGACTCACAATTCCTCTGTTACTATCTCTATTCAGTATAAATACTTGGCTATTTACTATTATGATTGTATAGTACATCAATCACCTCAGGATTTTCCACCCCTATGCCCTATGTATGAAACCCAATCCGAACAAATATTCACATGGTTACTCTACAGACAGACAGAGAGAGAGTTAAATATGGCAGCAAATCTTTGACTAATATTTATTGTTGGGTGTTCTGTTCTATAATCATATAATCAGTAAGTGGCTTTATAGTTTATGGGTCTCACCATATCACTTTTTGTTAGTACCATATAGTTGTAGTCGTTGAGGAGATTGGAGACCCTGGACGTTACCTGCACTGTGGTTAGGTCGTATATACCTAGGCCTACTACATAATGTCACATAGGCTTTATGCTATGTGAAGGTATATTTATAATCTAGCATTATTAGTGTTACTATTCAAATTTGAAGTGTAAAGAGAACTAATCATTTGCATAATTATTATCTATTGCGGCTTGTTAAAATTCCCTTTGACTCTCTCTCCCAGTCGACTATTGAAATGAGAAGGGTGCGTGAAAGAGTGGAGATAATCCTAAATAACCAAATAAGCCAACACATCAAATAGATGATGACTCTCTACCGTCACCGTACCGTAACTCACTACTACAGGCAGTGACAGGACAGTACTATATGACCAGTTCAAGATAATTTCAAAAATTAAATACGTGGCTCAGTTCTACAGTCAGTTAGAAGTATTAGACCGTTTGCGTTCCAAGGTACGTTTAAATATTTAAATTTGAAAGTACCTATCGCAACCAGAGCCAGAGCCAGAGCCATACCAATCCAAATGGTTAATACAGCCAGCTCCATGGCTATACAAATGAATAAGTAATTTTTATTTCATAGGAAATTGATACACGACATGGTCCAAAGGGTCGTCTCGCTCACTGTTGTTCAGCCTAAGATTTCACAAATGTATCTCTCTATTTATGTCCCGTATTAATTCTACATAGAGATTTAATGGAGGAAAAGTTAACTCGTACAGGAGCAGTACCAGTAACAGTACATAGTCACTTAAGGTTTGGGCTATTGATCTTCGTATCGGTATCGGTATCGGTATTGGCATTTCTATTGGCAGTGTATGGTACCTGGTTGGCTTGAGTAAATTTTACAATTTTACCTTGTATGTATAGCTCCGTAGGAGAAGATATGAGGTGTGCTGGGCTCTGCTTTTATTATATATACTATGTATTAAATACATTGTAATAGCATTGTAATTCATGAGAGTTCAATAGACGAACAATCCCATTGGTTCTGGTTTGGGGCTTTAGCTTTAAAGCGTAACAGAACAAATGAGTGAAGAAGCACATTGATCTGTCTGTGAAATCATATTATGAGATGAGGGGTATAGAAAAAAATACCAAAAGATAGAATATAACTTACAGACAGAGGTGTGTATTTTAAGCATCTTATCAGCGTCTCTTATAACTGATCCTTAAAGTATGTTATAGGCAATCAGTCTAGTTCTAGTAGCCGTCAGTTCATTTTAATAGTCTATGTGGATATATTGATATATCGCCCTTAAACAACGAGCATATAGGTGAGAGAAGCAAGTCACCTCAAAATGCTCTCAAATCTTTGTGTCATTCCTATTTCCATTTCCATGGTAAATTGTAAAGTTTCTTCTCATAAATACAAATTATGCTTGTGCGACTCTATGAGGTGTAAACGTAGAATGTAGAACGTACAATATAATCATATAATAATCATTGTATGAGCCCGAGCACGCACGCACGTACACACACACACAAGAAAAACTTCTATCCAACTAATAATCTTTATGGTAAAATCAATCGAGCGGATTTTACATCCTAAAATTATGAAAAGGTGTTGAAAGCTACAATGCAATAAGTGTACCGTGTCTTAGTAGGATTCACTGTCGTTGGCTACGCCATTTGGATGTGGATTTTTAGAACTTGGACTTGGGATACCTCTCCTCCTGCATTTTTTTTTCACGTGTGATTTTTCATTTTCCGTCCAGCCTTGCCATGCCACACCATACCATACCATACCATACCATACCATACCAAACCATACCATACCATACCTTGATTATTAGGGTGTCGCTGGGTGGATGTTGATATATGGAGAGATATCCTATCTTACACACGCTGTAATCTCTCTCTCTGTATATACGTCCTCAAAAATATCTCACCACCATCTTATACGCGTAGCTAGGACGTCACACAGGAGTCAGGAGAAGGAAAAGGAGGTATACAGTATATCGTCATGAATGAACTATATAGTCACATATAGTCATATATCAAGCACAAGTAAATATATATAGGTGAGGTAGAGGGAAAAAGATGAATAATGGACGAATTTGCTACCGTTACCAATCCATTGAAGTCATGCATTCTCCCCGGAGGATGTGTTGGATTTGGATTTAGATTTCCTATTTCTTTTTAACCCTTTTATTTCCTTTCCTTTTCCCTCTTTTGCCTCTCTACCTTTGATTTTTTGCCTCTCGTGTCAGCTCATCTTACACACAACACACTCACACACACATATACATAGCACATTGACGTGACGTGTTTATATGTTCTGTTGAATTTCACTCTTCTTCTCTATTTTTTTTTCTGAGGGGCCTTTGCCGCAATGCTTTCTTTCGGATTCGGAAGGACCTAAATTATTTGATTCACAGAGAAATATATATAGAAGCTAGAGAATTTATTTCTGTCTGTGTATTTGAATTCTCCCTACACTCACTCACTCACTCAGTCAGTCAGTGAGTGAGTAGTAGTCGTAAGTTGTAGTATTAGTGGTTGAAAGGAAGTTTGACCGCTTTTAGCTCAGAGAGATTCCTTCCACGAGGACTACTATACTACTGTTTCGTCAGTCTAAAAAATCTAATACATGGAATCCTGCCGCGTGCGATGGCTTATTGTGTACACAGCCCCGACAAACTTAATTCTTTAGAATTACGAGACGACACAAGACTTTCAAAGCTAAACCGTTTATAAAGAACAACTACCAACTTGAAACTACCTACTCCATGCATAAGTCCTGGTCCAGACCCAGGTATATACTAATACTGGTTCTCCTTATATTCATAGTCCAGGCCAGGCGAGCCGGGGCAGGATTATATAAATTAAATTACCTGAGAATTACTGAAGCTAATTTTTGTAAAATTCGAGATAAATTAGAGGCCGCAATGGTTGAGGATGCATATTATAGGCTACACACCTATATAAGCAATTTGAAGAAGAATATAGAACAGAATACAAATGCTACAAGGAGAACGGCACCAGAAAATCGTATTAAAATTTGAAAGTAGATCTGTAGTAGAGATCTATATTGTTACATGTACGGCGTATTATGCATGGACATGGAAATCTGGCACATCTCATTTTCTGCTGGTGTACATAGAAAAAACAGTTAAAATTTTCCCTAATTGAAATGCTATCTGGTCCTGGTGCTGGTCCTGATGCTGGTGTTGCCGTTGGTATTGCTGTGCTAACCTCAAAGGCTGGTCGACTTGGACTACTAAATGTTTTGGTTTGACTAATAGTAAAACGAGGGCTCATATCGGCATTGGTCCCCCGTAAACTAAATAAATACTGGTCTGGGCTTTTCATAGTGTGTGTAGTATGTGTGAGAAGTTATCTCTGTTTCATTCTCTCTCTCTCTCTCTTTCTGTGTGTATCTTCCCAGTTCAACTCCAACTCCAAATCCAAATCCAAAAGGCAAGTGCAGAAGTCGGCAATTTTCATTTTCCTGTTTTTGGTTGACTCTTTTTTTTTGCCCCGTCCCTCTTCCCCGATTCTCTCTCTCTCGTACTCTCTGTGGTATGGACATGGATCCTATCGTTTGTTTTCTCTTTCTCTCCTCCAACTAGAACAATATCCAAATATTCAACATCCCTTCCTCTCCCCGTCCTACGTACTACGTACGCCACCACCACCGAAAAGAATTCAAGAGAAACGTTTACTACTCTACTACAGCTACGGCGCAGACTGTATAGGGAAATGATGAAGGAGAATTTACACTACATGTCATTCGGATTCAAATTCTGAATGAGTACATATTCTGACTACATACTGTACTCGTAAGTTGTAATATGCAACATTTCACTTGTAGGTATTTAGCCTCTACCTACCTACCTACCTACATTTGTATGACGAGTCGTCCTTTTAAAAAATCATAGATATATTATGTTCCCTGAATGTGGAGAGTATAAAAACCTACCACTATTATTTTTTTACACAGGGTCTTTCCAAACTTCCTCAACTTCCTTTTGTAGTGTAAACGAAAAAATGAAAAAATCTTTCTCTTATTTTAACGGTGTTGTCATTGGTATGGGGCATGGGGAATGGTGGTGGAGGCAGCCTCTGAACTCAACCAAGTTAGCACTATCTCTACAAATAGTTTTCTAAATTAACTTCCGGAGTATGATAGACATTCTGCTGGTGAGGCTCGGTGCTCGTCTTGGTCTCGGCCCTGGTCCTGGCAGACAGGCACATGGCTCTTAGAAAACTATTTACATGAAATTTGTCCGCAGAAGATCTTCGAGGTTTTTACCATCCAGCATCCTCACTCACCCCCTCTAAATTGAGGGATTTAAAATTTTATTCTAGCGCCAAAACAACCAATAGAAGAATTTGCTAATAGTAGTAAGAATTTAAAACTTACAAGTATAAAGCTAAATGCTAAAAAAACTGAGAGCATAATATCATATCGAATTACCTGCAGTCAATCTTTTTGAAAATAAAACTAGACTTAAATTACCTTGTAGTCGGGGTAAAAAAAATAGCTTATTATATATCGCATCCCAACTACTACTACTACTTTTCCTGCTACAACAGGAACAGAAGAAAAATGTAGTAGAAATGTCTTACACTATGCTTCACACCCCACCGTGGAAGAACACACAAGAGAGTGGAGTAAAAGTTGGAGTGTTGGACAAGTGGAGAGCGCAAAAAAAAAATCCAGCTCACACGAGCAGAAAATATTCATTGGCTGAAGTGAGACTAGACTGCCTGGGGGCAACCATTGAGCACATTACCACAATGATAATGATTATTATTACATGGCGATGCTGAATCAGATGGTTTTGGTCTGACTCTGTGTGTACTGTGTGACTGTGTGTGTGTGTGTGTGTGTGTGTGTGTGTGTGTGTGTGTGTGTGTGACTGTGTGTGTGTGTGTAGTAAATGGTCGTGGTAGTGGTGGTAGTAGTAGTCAGCAGGGCATGGTCAGATTATACGTAGGCTGGCGTAGACATGAGAACCTAGCCATTCTGTTACGTCCACGGAGACTGATAGGGTGTGGGATTCCTAATGGACCATTTTTCCTCGACTCTCTTTTTATAATATATCTCTGTAGACTGTAGAGCGGAGCGAGAGGGAGAGCCCTATACCTTAAGCTGTGTCGCTCCGTCTCCGTCTTAAGTCTTGAGTCTCCGTATCAATCCACATGCATTATAGTAGTAGCAGCAGCTCTCATCCCTTGTCTACATTCTTTATCTTCCCTTTCAATTTCAATTTCAATACTAGTTTCCTTCTCGTGTACAAGTCGTAGCTCTCAACATAGGAGATCGAATTCTGGCTCCTGCTTTGGTGGCTGTAGCCCTATTCTCTAGTCCAGATAGACAAGCAAAACAATTATAAACATGTAAAAAGCCCAGGCTGTGTCCTTCTCCTTAATCAATTTTAAAACTTAAATATTTACATGTAACCTACCTATATCTGTGTGGAGAACAGAAGCACTTGACAGAAATTCAGAAGCCCCAAAAACTATAAACACTCAGCTAACTATTATAATGATGGTCGCTTTTCCTTTCCCTCCCCGTCTCTGTATCTCCCGTGTCGTGGAAGGGATGTGAATTCTGTATCTGTATATTGATAGTGATAGGAGTGAGGAGTTGAGGAGGATGAGAATGAAATTGACGAGACATGAAATTCCCACATGGCATTTGATCAGATTCGATGGAATTCCCTGTAGAAGGAGGACTTCCACTTCGACTTCGTTTTCGTTTTCACAATGGATAAAATTCCCAAAAGCTTGTATATGTCTTTTCGTGTGTCCTTCAGTATGAGAATCCCAGGAAAAGGAAAAGCAATGTCCGATCATATTCCCTTCCATGTACATATAGTAGGTACGGTGTCCACATGTACTGATATATCAGTAGTAGGCACTTATAAATATCTGTACAGCAAAACTAAATATCGGCATTATTACATACTCATCGTCAGTCATCCCGTGTTCCATGTCCCATGATTTCCTTCCATCCCCCAACTATACATACGGACGAGCGAGCCCAAAAGCTAAAAGAAGAAAACCAAAACTGAAAAAAAGAGAGAAGCGACCGTGTCGTGATGACAATGTGCTTAGACGAGGGTGAATCGGGTGAATATTACGTATTGTATGGCTATTAGAGAGAAAACAGGAGGGAACTTAGCTCGAGTCTCAAGCCTCGGCTTCGGCTTCGGATCACATATGCCTTCTAATTCTATGTTCAAATTCAACACTACATCCAAATGTTTTCAGTTTTTCTGCTTATGTAGTCGCTGTATAGGATATATATCTGCTTCTACATACCTCCACGGAAGCAGAAACAGAGTGCAAGCCTCTGTAGATTTGTAGTGAGAATGTGAAAGCCTGAGCAAGTCTCTGCAATCCATAATCCAATCCAATCCAGTGTAATGTGTAGTGCAATCTAAGGCAATGCAATGCAATGTCCTTAGTCCTCATATCTGTAGCGTGTAGAATGTAGAGGAGGATTGCATTAGGATGACATGCGAGGGAAGTGTGTTGGATTTGGATTTGGATTTGGACATCTCAGCATACAAAAAGTATGTACCTACCTAAATACGTTCAATAGGTAGGGAGGTAGGACGAGCCTCACATTGGGACATACATCTCCGTGTAGGTTTATCTAATTGAAGTGAAAAATGCTCAAGAAGGTTCAACACCATTGCCGATCAGTATTTTCCATCTATCTGCCTACCTATCTGTCTGACTGACGGTCCTATGCTACCTATATACCTATGAGTAATACTGTCTAGTGAGCACATAGTGTAAGTCCTATATACTCCTACCATTTCCCTGGCCCTGGCCATGTTTGAGTTCGACTTGGACTAACTAGAGTTGGAGGCAGAAAGAGAGAGAGATATTCAGATAAGAAGAGTGAAGAGGGTGGCAGGCCCCGACACCGACACCGACGCCCGTACTCCGTGCACATTGTGCGGACACATTGTGCACTGCATTGTTACCTACATAATCAGATTATAGAATTATAGATTATGTGCACAGAGGCAGGAGTATACACACTATGTAGACTGTTGTGCTCCTTTTCGTTTTCATTTTTCAAGCCTCATACGGATATCGCATCCCATCCACACAGACAGACATCACATCACTGTTGTGTGGGCAATAATACAGTTGTTTCTATATACGTTTTAGATTCTATACATATAATGCTATGATGAGGCTCTATGCTAAACTCACGCGTGTTGTTCCTCATCCTACTATGGAAATGGAAAGCAGGGGGAGGCTTTCTTGATTACATGTATCGATTGAGCAGGAAGTCTCATCATATATCGTGGACTGAGTGAGTGAGAGAGAGGGAGAAAAAAAAACTCCCAAGCAGATGCTCCCTGCTGCTATTTTACTCCTCAATCTCAATGGGACATCCAAAAGTGTATGTGTAACAAAACCTTACCTCCCGTTGTATCAAATACAAATTAAATTCAAGAGTCCGTCCGTCCAGTCCCAGTCCATTGCATCGTCCATAATCCGAATCTTATACATAGTTTGGATCTTCCTCATCCTGACTAAAACACTATAGGCTGTAGACAACACAAATAGTCGAGAAAAAGTATCTCTGTACAGATTACAGATGATGTGACGTGACCTTATGGTGAACGCATATATATTTGACTTGGGGGTCGAGCCTTCCAATTTCAGTGTTGTTGTGCCATGTAAAATTGAAATTTAATGAAAGCCATAAGTAAACAGACATATGGGGTGTACCTATATACGTAGATAGAACTTACGACCTACGCAGATATGTACAGTTGATACGAATCATCTCTCTCATCTATTTATGTTTTCACTTGAAAAAAAACGACTAAATGTACAAGTTTAACAATGAATTTATAAAATCCTCATATTTCTTATCAAATCATTTTCACTCACTCAAAACTCAATTTAAATCCAGTTTGGATATTTTTTTTTTGCATTTATGCCGCTGGCCCTTCGTGGTCGTCTTCGTCTTTTTCTACTGCACTACTGCTTCTTCGCTTTTTTCTCGTTTTTTTTCTCGTACCTTCTTAAATATGGATCATTTTTTGTGTGTCGTAATCGCATTGTAGTATTCCATCAACACATTTAAATTCTGTCCACACACATCATTTTAATCAGATCTTTCAACATTCTAACAATTTATAAGGCCAAATCACTTATGGAATAATTATGGTATGGTTTCCTTTGGTATTCTGAAAGGTGCGAGTAGTAACAGCTCAAAAATATGGAGTGGGAATTAAATAAGTAAAAATAATTTCGTTGATATTGCCCGTGATAGTGGAGAAAGCAGATTAAACTGTTTTTAATAATGAATTCGATACATTTTTGAAATGTTACAAGTTTTCAAATCCTATTAATACAAATTACAGCATTCAAAATGCACAAAATGAGTTTTTATAGTGAATAACGCCAGGAAAAAAACAAGCTTGAAAATATTACTACAGTATATGTAGGTAATTCCGCCCCAAAACATTTTTGGGTTGTATTTTTTCTTTTATTATTCCTTGTTCGAGTAAACATTGATGTTGCTTTTGTGACTCTCTGTTTTGTGCGTGTGATTGTGGACATAAATAAAATTTATGTGAATTCTTATCAGTCATTGTAGCTCCTATATATGACACAATCACACAATACAAAATACTGAGGGACAATGAGGTGATGGTCCCTGTCACAAGTCACACACTATAAAAAAGTCATTTCATGTAAACAGACAATCATAATAACAATCTGAAATCTGCCCATTTCCCTCAAAAAAAAAATCCCTCAAAAATAAAATCAATATTTATAAGCTATATACACACAGATATTCCAATTCCAATAGTTCATTTTTAACAGCATTTCTTTTTTGGTGGTTTTTAACATACAATGTATTTCTAAATTTATGCAATATTCTTATCTGTCCACTGTACTGTACAATGCTCTTTTGATTTTACTACCCATCATGTGTTTGCATTATAACAGTAAATTCATTCGGATACTTTATTTAATCTTTATAAATACAAAATGTCAATAATAAAAAGTAATCCGAAATTTTTAGTCGTTTTTGTTTGTGCCATACTGCTAGTTTTGTGGCTTGGAGACCAGGCTAAAAAATATAACTGTTTTCCTTTTTTTTTCAATTTACACATTGATGTGAATATATATGGAAAAATCCTGACAGAATATAAAAATAAAAAGATATAACTGTACATACAAAAATGTCAAATAGAAAACGTACTGTGCATAATATGTATGTAGTATGAAGTTAGTGAGGGGGTGGTTTAGTAACTCTACAAAATACTAAGCGTCAACGTGACGCTTACTCAATCCGATAACCTCGATCCACTCCTTCCAGCGATAGCATTATTTGACAGAGACGAGAAACAAGCTTGACTCTCACACATATGATCGTCCATTTCATCTCCATGATCAGGATCATCATATGAGAGTGTAAGTGAAGTGAGTCAGATGAACAAGAAATTATGACCTTTGGGTGCTCATCATCATGTCTCTCCACCAAAAATATTTTTTCTTAACTATATATATTTTCCCCGCAGTCCCATCATCTCCCATCTCCCATCTCCCATCTCTTCCCTCACCATACTCTGTATCCCTATCTTCCTATGATCTCATCTATAATGCAATGAACATTGAAGATTGAACATTTTGAGCAAGTTGAACTTTTTTCCTCTCTCTCTCTTCTGCCCCACGACATTTCCCATCTTCATATAAATTTTCTTTACCTTATTCCTATTTTCCGAGAGTGTCCCACTCAAAAGTCTAGTCTAGTGACACATCTTATTAGGCGGACGACCAATAGTAGTAATAGTTTTCTTTTTTTTGCCAGTACCATAGCCAACCAGTATCAGTATTAGAGCTCTGGGTCTGGCAGTCGTAGTATAGTCTCCTATAGTGATATTCGTTTTCGTCTTCGTCTTCGTATTCACGTTGGCAGTGGAATTGCAGTGGGAAGACATATGCCTTGACGCCTTGACAGTGAAATACCTCTTTGGATGTATGTATAATGTACAGTGTGTAGAATGGAATCTGACTGAACTGAAAGAAGCACCACTACACAGTTTGATATCCCATAAGTATAAGGTATAAATCCATTCTGTCATAGACATATAGCTATAGCCATAATAGCTCACAGTCAGTTCCAATTTCTACAATATAACTCCAACTACTCGAATGTATTTACGTGTAGCAGTTCTCCCTGTAAAGATGACTATAGCGATTGCACCCCATTGAAATACTTGCTATGTAGAACACGCATTTACATGGAGAGCTAAAGTTTGCATTCAAATTTAAAATGTATAAGTAGGCAACAAACCATTTGTGAATATATCAACA
>JAQFZE010004905.1:0-10756 GCA_034695245.1 Dicyrtomina saundersi | reverse complement strand
TCTATTTAAATGCTTTCAAGACATGTTTCAATATTTTTGTAGATAGTGGATATTGTTTTTAGCTACAAATGGATATACTTAGGTCATTTTGGTTCTTCACAGACGATATGCATATGTATACTAACATATATTTATTGCATTCAAGTTTGAAAGTTTGTCGCCGGGCCGGGCCGGGATCCCAACTTTTCTTTCATCTTGGCTGTCATTCAAAATCCTCATTATGTGAATAATGTTTTACTAACTGTATTATTAGAGTACAGTAGACAGTAGACAGTATACTCACTAGTCAGACCAGGCCCATCAGGCAGGCATAGAAAACAGTTGAAAATTTGACATTGGCAGACTACATAAGGAAATTGTCTTTTTTTATCATGGTGTAATTTTGGACTGGGATCTAGAACCGAACCGAATGCAACGGGCAACGGCAACGGGTAATGTATAGAATCACAGAGTTTGTGAGTTATGACTCTCATTTTAAAAGGTACAGCATAGGTTTACAGTAAAGAAAAAGAACAGCAGGTGCATCGTGCAGTATGAACAAATTTAATTTAGATGGAGTTACAATTAAATGTCATATCAATACTAAGAAAAGATGTTGTAAGTAGGTACATAATTTATTGCAACTGTTGAAAAATATTATTAACCAAACAGACTGTGTAACAGTAAGTGGATATACTTATACAAGTACGAAAGTAAATTTTGATCACTGTCAAAAACTGTGCCTAAGTAATGTACATCCTAGAAACCAATATTTTGTCTAACAATTCTATTCTTTTGAATCGATATCTATAACCCATATACGAGGCAGGTATGTTGATTTCTAAATTGGTTGTATGCTGTATTAGCAATAATGATGAAAAACTTTCAAGTGAAAACGAGAACGACCCCTGATGTGACATAACAAGAACTTGAGCTTTAAATTCTAGCTGGAGCTCATCCTGGACACTTCAGTCGAAGAGACCTGGAAAACAAAAAAATAATTCAATCATCATTACGGTAATACGCGATCGATTATCGATTATTTAATGATTATCACACTCATGTCGATTTCGAACAAAATCCAACGATGACACACATCGACCAAACCTACTCAAAACTCAAGGCTACACAAAACCTGAGCAAAAAAGTTAACACTACATAAGGTTTATAGGTCAATGCAAAGTCGGACCATGAAAATTGACTTACCGAATCCCATGTCATCATCCTCTGAGTCTGTCTCTTCCTTTTTTTCCTCTTTCTTCTCTTCTGCGGCGGGGGCTGCGGCGGCGGGAGCAGCAGCACTTGCCGCCACTGGAGCAGCTCCTCCAACAC
The DNA here is from genome assembly GCA_034695245.1 of Dicyrtomina saundersi. Classification (NCBI taxonomy): domain Eukaryota; kingdom Metazoa; phylum Arthropoda; class Collembola; order Symphypleona; family Dicyrtomidae; genus Dicyrtomina; species Dicyrtomina saundersi. The sequence goes on along the minus strand of JAQFZE010004905.1, from coordinate 9,445 downwards.
CGGAACCAATACTGGCAATCAGATCCCGAATATTGATACCTTCCAGTGCTTTGGCGAACAAACCTGGCCAGTAGGGTTCCACCTCTACATCAGCTGCCTTCAAAATCGTCTGAATTTTGTCACCCTGTATTTGTATTATTTAAAAATTATGTAAGATTTTCTCTGTAGGAACAATCTTTAATAATTATTTCGTTCTATTCAATTTGAAATAATGCGGAGAATGCTGACAATGCAAGGTACAACCATTAATTACTAGTTTTGCTTGACTGACAATGATACGACTATATTCCAATGTATAATTAGAATTAAGTTTTACTTACCGTAATGGTAACATCATCGTCGGCCAAAATAAGTGCAGCATACACACATGCAAGTTCAGCGTTTGATGCCATTGTTAGCTTGTAAGTCTAACAGAGAGATTCAGTCAATTGAATTAATGTAAATTATTGCTTGGAAATTGTATTACACCGATGCTGACCCAGGCCCAGATATGGACTAACTAGCAGTCAAGTGATATCGATACTGGCGAAGAAATACGTGTCTTTCTTCCTGTAGAAATAATTACGACTGAAATAGAAGATTAGTTGGAAATTGTGACCTGAAAATCGTGGCGTTACTAGCGGTATATTTAACCACGCAGTAGAGTACGTCGTCCGTCTGAAGTATGAAAGAATGTGTCGTGTCTGTCTGTCGGTACGATCCGAAACCCGAACCCGGTGTTTTCATGATTTGGACGTGAGTACACTCTGCATTCCTTCTTGTAGAACCGACACCGACCGACAAACCGAAACGGTGAAATGAATCGATTATTTTTACTGCAGACTGCAGACTGCCGTAGCAGTAGCGTACGTATTGCCCCGACCACGTCGGAAACGTAGGCAAGACATGGCTGCAAGCTAAGTATTGATTTGGGAGAAGCGTTTGAAAACACCAGGGAATTTTATTGTAGTCACGTGGTTTGAACCAAGTTTTAAATATGAAAACCGCGGCTAAATATTTACTTCAAAAGATTTTTATCAACTGTTAATATTACTTTTTAACTAGTGACACTACAACTACAAAAAAAAAAGGAGGATAGGTCGGACTGGCTCAAGGCTCAAGTCAAGTGGCCAGTGGCTGTACAAGTTGATCCATTGCATTGCATTGGATAGTTCTACATTTTTGCCTTATTTACTTAAAATGATAATAATAATATCATCGTCATTATTTTTCCATGGATGTTCTTGGAAGATATTAAACACTGGAATCGATTGGGTGACTTTATACACTAGCCAAATAGCGCATCAACTGTTGTTGTGCGGGTTGTGCCTGTTGCTAAAATAATATTAAATCTGTGTTCTTATATGGTTGCCAATTAATATCCAGTTTCAGTTTCATATAGATTTGAGCCTTTTGCACATTATGCATGCAGATGCAAGTCTAAGCCATTTTAATGTCAGCTGTAGAAAATAAAACTGGTCGTTAGTTATCCTCCTACATTTGCCGTAAGTCATCGTTTGTCATTGTCATTTATAATTAATCACCTTCAACCTTTCGCGAGTGACTAAGACGTAGTACATACATAGTGACATTCTCTAATAAATCTTTCCTCGGGACGCTAAAATTTACCTATTACCTACTCTTGTGCTTGCACCTACTGAAAATAACTGGGAACTTTATTTCTGCAATCTGCAGCAGCTTTAAACTTCCAATTATCAATTAGTAGGTAAATAATAAAAACAAATAAAATTGCTATTATAAATTTTAAAAATATTAGGGAACTACCTACTACTATATTGTACGTTAATTTAATTATTACTTCCTTGTTCCTATGCTATGCCTTTAATCAACAATTCAGTAAATAATAATACACCGAGTTCCAACTTTCCAAGTGTATCAAATGTGAATTGTTTCTGTGATATTGGTAAATAGCCTAAGTTGTAAGTACATCATGCGTCTATCTGTTGCCTATGCCATACTGACTGACAACTGCTCTGTATGTTTTTGGTTTTGGACAAATATTTTATTTGGTAGTTAGTCCTTTCTACGTGTAACATTTTTAATTTACATCATGTGATGTCATTAAGCCACCAAGCCAAGTACGTAAGTTCAGCTTTCAGTTAATACCTCTGTTTGTTTGTTTTGTTTTGCAGGACTATGGAAGAAATTTTTGTCATCAGAAATGTAAAAGGAAACAACAACTTTTGTGTAGAAGGGCAGTCATGGATTTCTAGTGGGTAACCGGAATTTGACTAAATTGCTTCTGTGAAATCAAATTTTGACAGTCAGTGTCGAGCTTAAACATCTCTGTAACGTACTAAATAAATACTGCAAAATTCAAAATACAAGGAACAGAGGGGGTTAGAAAAAATCCCACAATGAATATAACACTGGAGTGCCATGTGGCCGGGGATTTCAGACCCTGGAATCCCTCCATCAGGGACTTTCAATCCTGTTTTCTTTACTTATGTATGGAAATGCCAATTTTTGCAGTTTTATCCATTACATCAGCGTACTACGTGGGGAAACGAAGGCTGAGTTATACTTGTTATACCGCATGGAATTCACGCCAGTCTTCAATAATTTACTGCCGGGCCTTTATTGTTGGATTCCTAGCAATAATCCCAGTGGCAAGCTCCATGATCCGGGAATCATTCGGGGATGACGTGAATCTCCTAGATGGTTGCCTTGCAGGAGTAAAAACATTTGGTTGGTTTATGCACTTGCTCTTCATTCTTAGACTGAAGAGAGGTGTTACCTTCAATACACGCGGCCCACGAGCAATGCTCCTCTCCTGGCTATTAACAGCAATAGTGTCTTTGGTTGTGCTTCGATCTCGATATTTATCGTATTACCTAAGTCGCCGCCTGCATGGGCAAACAAGTAAATTAGAGCCACATAATAATAATTATTACTCCGTAGACAATTCCATTGAGTCTGACTCTGCCTTTCTTGCCAAAGTTTGGCTTTGGACCGCATTTACGGAAGCTCTACTTCAAGGATTATATCTCCTTACTTTAATACCGGATGATGTTCTCCTCGATGAACAACACTACCGAGCAATTCACAATGACATGAGGGATACCCATGAGAGTCAAGCTTACTTAAATCATGAAGCAAATTCCTACGTTGGATTCCACGATGACGACCAAGAAATGGTCCTGGGAACTGCTAAGGAAAATGTAGGGATTATATCCAAACTTCTATTCTTGTGGGTGACCCCTATTTTGACCAAAGGCGCCTGTGGATTTCTTCGGACGACGGATGATCTCCATGAGTTACCAGCTTATTTGGCAACACAAAAAATTGCAAGGGACTTTCAACTTTGGGCGAGGAGACAAAAATCCCTATTACAAACTTTACACATTTGCTTCGGCTGGGAATTTTACTCAATTGGTATCCTCAAATTAGGGTCGGATCTATTCGGATTATGTGGACCGATACTATTGAATCTGCTTGTCAAATTTGTTGAGGACGAAGTTATAGATTATGAAGAGCACTCAGGTCACGGTTACTTGATTGTGGGTGGACTATTTCTCGTCACATTACTGGGTGCCTTGTGTAATTCCCATTTCAATATGTCGATGACGGAAGTGAATTTAAAAATAAAAGCTTCCCTTATTACGGAAATTTATCGAAAAATTCTTGCACTCCGTAAAGTGGATATTCAAAAATTCTCTAGTGGGGAAATTATTAATTTTTTGAGTTCGGATACATCGAGAATTGTGAATGCATGTGCTAGTTTTCACGCTGTGTGGAGTCAACCGCTCCAGGTGGGAATTTCTCTCTATCTTCTGTATGGACAAATTGGAATTTCCTTCTTAGCTGGACTTGTATTTGTCATCATTCTCATTCCTATTAATCGAGTGCTGGCTACGAAAATAGGTATGTGCGGCGTTTACTGTTTACTATTTTAGAATATATACAAGTATATTTTTATATTATTTTATGCTATCTTACATATCATCTGTGAAGAACCAAAATGACCCATATCCAATTTTAGCTAGAATCAAAATGAGCTATGTCATAGAAACAAAATGAGAAACATGCATAAAATGTTAATTAAGAGTTTTTGAAAAGTGTAAAACGTTCTATTTACATGTTTTTGAAAAGTGTAAAATGCTCTGTTTACATGTTTTTGAAAAGTGTAAAATGTTCTATTTACATGTTTTTGAAAAGCCTAAAATGTTCTATTTACATGTTTTTGAAAAGTATAAAATGTTCTATTTACACATTTTTGAAAAGTACAAAATATTCTATTTAAATACTTTCAAGACATGTTTCAATATCTTTGTAGATAGTGGATATTGATTTGATCTAAAAATGGAAATGGGTCATTTTGGTTCTTCACAGACGATATGTTATTAGTGGAGTATACTAGATGAATAAAAAATATTTCTTTTTATTTCTGACAGGTGTTTTAAGTACAAAAATGATGAAGTTTAAAGATGCTCGTGTTAATTTAATGTCCGAAATTCTGTATGGTATTCGCGTCGTAAAATTTCATGGATGGGAAACATTTTTTACAAAACGAATTAATGGTATGATGACTTGAATACTATAAAGCAGAATTGTGTTCAATTTTTGGTACCAAATGTTTTTAATTTTCGTTGTTATTGTTGCAAAAAGCATGTTAAGTATGTATGCAGTACTCAACATGGTTTCATAATTTTCCCCGCAGATATTCGTGAGCAGGAGCTAAACTGCTTGAAAGGGCGTAAATATTTGGATGCAATGTGTGTTTATTTTTGGGCCACAACCCCTGTTCTTGTTTCTGTTCTAAGTTTCACAACATACGTTCTGTTAGGAAATCAGCTCACTGCAGCGAAGGTGCCACTAATCTGTTTTTTTTAATTGTTTACCATTTATGTTAGCAGATGATTAGCAGATAAAAATTATTTGTTTTCTATTATTAATTATTTAAAATTAACTGTACTTCCTAGGTTTTTACCAGTATAGCATTGTTCAATATGCTTATAAATCCTCTAAATGCCCTGCCGTGGGTACTGAATGGTGTTGTAGAGGCATGGGTCTCGGTTAAAAGACTGAATACTTTGCTGGATGTTAAAGAAGTGACACCCGGTTTGATATATGCAGACATCCCCCCAGACAGTACCTCAACCCATCATTTAATAGCAGAACACGCAAGTTTTCAGTGGAATAGCGGCGACTTTGCGCTACAGGATATTAATATTGCCATTCAAAAGGTTCGTTCACTAGGATTTTTCAAAAATAAGTAACTTGTCACAACATTTAGTAAATATTTAGACTAACGATTTTTATAACATGATGGCTTTTTTTCTGCATTTACAATTTAGTTTCAGTAGGTATTCATTTTAGCCTTTTAGTAGTAATTAAATTGTTAATGATTTTGTGATTTTTGTTTTTAATTAGAACCAGGTAATTGGCGTGGTGGGAGAAGTCGGGGCGGGTAAATCTAGTTTGCTTTTAGCATTAATGGGAGAACTGGAAAAAAAGCACGGAGTGGTTCGGCTTAGTGATCATCGTGATGGCTTTGGCGTTGTTCTCCAAGAGGCTTGGATTCAAAGGTAATTTTCTAGGGCATACCCGGGCATGTGCTACCCGGACTTTTGCTATTCCGAAATATGCTTTATGACAATAATATGATTTCCTGACAATAAATTATTATTATTAAAGGGGATCCATTCGTGATAACATTTTATTTGGACAGCCATTTAGTCCTACGCGATACAGGTAAGTTTAATAATACTTCAAACAACTAAAATTGAAAAGATTTACATTTTTAGAATATTCCTGATTACAAACGCATTATCTTTATTAATTTCGGCAGTGCTGTACTAGATGGCTGTTGCCTCCGGGAAGACGTGGAAGAGATGGAAAATGGGGATGAAACCGTAGTAGGAGATAACGGCCTTACATTGAGTGGTGGTCAAAAGATTAGGCTCACATTAGCCCGTGCAGTGTATCAAAAGAAAAATATTTATTTATTGGATGACATTTTCTCAGCTGTTGACTATAAAGTTGCGAAACAGTTGAATAAAGATTGTGTGTACGGCTTACTCAAGGATACAACTCGGATTATTTGTACACATCATGTGAACTTCCTCCGCCAAGCAGACTGGATTTTAGTTATGGACAAGGGTAAAGTTATCAATCAAGGCAGACCTCAAGACATGCTTCCAATTTTTTTTGATGAGGATGACGAGGTTCTTTTACATCCTGGAGAAAATGTTGAAGAGGAATATAAAAGTAAAATTAAACTCCAAACTTTGAATAATGAACGATTTAAAAGCGAAGAGGACAAAGAGAATCAAGCCCATGGATCCATTAAGTTCGATATTTACAGAACTTACGTACATGCTGTGGGTGGTTTTCTGTCCGTTGTTATTCTCTTCTTCCTACTTGCTATGCAACTGACAAGGAATTCCAGTGACTTTTGGCTAGCACATTGGATTAGCTCAACTGGAAATACTTCAAATAATGCTCCAACACCTGCACCCTTAATTACAACCCTTCCACCACTTCCTGGGCCCACTTTCTTGCCTCAAGGTTTTCCAAATTTCAACAATGAAGATTATCAAAATGATGAAAATCTCAATGACAATGATGTCGAAGTCCCTAATTTTCTGGAGTTGCCGCAGCTTGGAACAGGGCCTTTAGATTCCAATGTAAAATATTACTTTACGGTATTCATTGTAATTGGAATCATAAATTCATTCATGACGTTGGGTCGCGCCTTTTTCTTTGCTTATGGAAGTATACAAGGAGGAAAGAGAGTTCATAAGCAGCTCATCAAATCAGTGTTAAAGGTAAATATATTTCATTTAAAAAAAAACTTGCTGAATTTGGTTTGTTTGAATGGTTTGTTGAAATTATTATTTATTGTTTTTTATTAAAAATATGTGTAGGCAAAAATGTCCTTTTTTGACGCAACACCAATTGGTAGAGTTCTGAATCGATTTTCATCCGATCAAGGAATTGTGGACGACTCCCTCCCTTTCATCCTGAATATTTTACTTGCTCAAATGTATGGACTTGTGGGCACCTTAGTTGTCACTTGTTTTGCTCTTCCATGGATTCTAGTCATTGTGATTCCCACACTATTAATGGCCAACAATATACAAAAGTACTACCGACACACGTCAAGACAGCTGAGGCGATTAGCTAGTGTTTCTCTATCGCCAATTTACGCCCACTTTTCTGAGACTCTCAAGGGTCTCGTCACCATCAGGGGCATGAGAGTCACCAGGAGGTACTACTTGCACATTTTAACTTTGAATTTTGTAAGATAGGTATTTTAATAGTTTTGAAATATTTGTACTCGTATTCATTCAAGATTAGGGTATAGTTCAAATTTTCAAATTAATGATTTAATCTATTACTATTGACTTCGTTTGATTTATCGTTGCTGCTTTTAGCAGGACTTTAGTTTATTTGGTGTAACTATGTTTCCGACATTTAAAATGTAGAACCCAACTGATAATTATAATAAATTATAAAACAATGGATGGCATCTGCCCATATTGGATACAAAACATAATATGACTAACTCACTACATGATTCTGTGTAGATTTCAAGACGAGAATGAAGAGAGATTGGAAGAAAATCAGAAGTCTGAATTTTCTACCCAAGCTGTATCACAGTGGCTTGGTCTGCGGCTTCAGTTCATAGGAGTTTTTATCATTACTGGAGTGGGCTTTATTGGAGTTCTTCAGCATGGGTTTCAAATGGCTAATTCAGGTACGTTTGATTCTGAGTACTTAAATAATGTTTTAAAAAATAATACGCATTTGATAAGATTTAAGAATCTAAATGTAAATGTATGCCTTCTGCACTGCTGTAATGTTTGTTACTTACAAACTATAATATATTATGCACTATTAATTATCATATAATATAGCGATGCTGGGCCTTGCGATTTCATATGCTCTCACCATAACAAACTCCTTGTCATCTTTTGTCACCTCCTTTACTGAAACGGAGAAAGAAATGGTGGCTGTGGAGAGAGTAGCAGAGTACATTGACACTATTGAAAGTGAAAGTTTTGAGGTGGAGAGCTTGCTTAGTACGCCGTATGGATGGCCTTCTCAAGGAGTTATAGCATTCCAGGACGTATGTCTTCAGTATCGGTAATTCTATGATGAATTTTCATACCTTAATTAATTCAAATGGTGTTTAATTTTTTAAAAAATCTCGAAATATAGAAAAACTATTGTCAATTAATAGTTACCATTGTTGTAACCATAATGATCCCCTTAAATATCTTGCGATTATTAGTGCATATTTATTATTTACCAATTGTTCCTTAGACCTGATTTACCATATGCCTTGAAAAATATCACGTTTGAAACGAGGCCTCGAGAAAAAATTGGAATCGTTGGACGTACAGGATCCGGAAAAAGTAGTTTGTTTCAAGTAATGTTTCGGATGGTCGACTTTACTGAAGGAGTGGTCAGTGTGGATAACGTAAACACCAAAAATTTGAATTTGAAATATTTAAGGTAAATTCTGAATCCATTCTTTTTTAAATCACGTACGCAAGAATACAATCTAACATTTCTGTATTCATGCTTAAAGTGCACAATTAGTACGATTTTCTAATATTTTTTGGTATAGGAAAAAACTGTGCATTATACCTCAGGACCCCTTGATATTTACTGGAACTCTCAGAGAAAATTTGGACCCTGCTGGTCAAAACCGAGATGATTTGCTGCTCCGCGCTCTAGAAAAGTGTCAGTTACGATCATTAGCAAATCAACTTGGTGGTCTGGATGGGGACGTTGGGGAAGGGGGGAATTTGTTGTCTGTGGGGCAAAAGCAATTGCTTTGCCTAGCCCGAGCTATACTTGTTAATGCCAAGGTTTGTCCAGTGTCTTCTTTACAGTGGCTGTGATTTAGCTTAAGTGTTAATTCACAGTCAAAATGAGTTAAAAAAAACTAATGTAATCAAAGAATAAAATACGCGATAGTCTCGATGGTTTTTTAGCATAACTAAAATTTATTATATTTTAGATACTTTGCATCGATGAAGCTACAGCCAATGTTGATCATGAGACTGACAAAATAATTCAAGCAACGATACGAAGCTCTTTCGGCCCAGCAACTGTCCTTACGATTGCACACAGAGTTAACACAATTCTCAACAATGATCGGTGAGCAACAACATAAATATTATTATGCTAAATTCAATATGCATATTTTACCATTGGATTACTGATTGGAACATTGTGGTCCAGCAATTCGGGTATAAAATAGAATTAGATGCTTTCAACATACGCCTGGCTAGCTCAGTCGGTAGAGCACGAGACTCTTAATCTCGGGGTCGTGGGTTCGAGCCCCACGTTGGGCGTTCTATTTTGCCAGTTTTTTTTCACTATGTTTTAGCATTTAAAATGTGGGTAGAGTGCTATAGGGGAAATCCACCATCCAGGTTCGCTGCGGTAGTTGTACATGTGGCGTGTCGTATGCTTGGAAAGACAAGTT
>JAQFZE010004904.1:0-10757 GCA_034695245.1 Dicyrtomina saundersi | reverse complement strand
AGAACATTTTACACTTTCGAGAAACATGTAAAAATAGAACATTTTACACTTGAAAAACATGTAAATAGGACATTTTGAACTTCTGAAAAGCATGTAAATAGAACATTTTGCACTTTTCAAAAACATGTATGGACATGGAATTTTTTGTAAAACATGGAATTTTTATTACTTATTTTATGGACGACCCCTAAGTGTACGTCAGGAGTACAATACGGTCAGTAACATAGCACCCCTACCTAATGCAAAGGACAACGCGGAAGCGTCCTCGACAGCAGCTACCAATTGAATGGACTCGCGACAGAATGACTTTAAGAATCGTTTGGACTTGCGACAAAATGATTTTAGCCGTGCACTGGACTTACAAAAGAATGACTCTTCACCGACGATATAACAAAATAAAATAATTTAAAAAATCTCACTTTGGCTTCATATTCTTTTCCAATAACAATAATCCCTTGAAGCGCCAAGACTGAAATAACACTAATGATTCGATTATCATTTTCACCTCCATCAATGATTTTCAAATCGTGCTCCCTTAGTAGAGCAATCATAGACTCTGAGAAACCGACGACGTTCAAAGCTGCCATGGCAGCGTTGGCAAAGCTGAAGATCGCCCCAGTTGACCCACCCCAACCAGGTCCTATGGATCGAGAAATCATGTAGTAAATTCCGCCTCCTTTCATCTCACCATTTGTGCTGACTGCGGCCATGGAAAGGGTTGTGATGGTGGTGACGACCGTTGAGATGAAAATTATTAACATGGATTGATCTAGAGAATATAAGTACACAAGAAAAGTGCTTCACAATACATTCCGAACTTGATGCACTTGAAATACATACAAATTATAATTGTTGCCAACTAACTCAGTCCAGCATGGGCAACCATCCATGAGAGACGAAGAAAGAGCATGACGCCCCAAATGTTCAAAAGACATCTGACGAGAACTCCATTGATCCAACCCAATTTGATAGCGGGTGGCCCAGCTCCCTCTGTTCCATCTTTTTTTGTCTACAAATAATAATTGTATAATCAAAAATTAAGTAGTCTTGTAAAAAAAAAGGAAAAGTGGAACAAATATATCGTCTGTGAAGAACCAAAATGACCCATATCCATTTGTAGCTAAAATCAATATCCACTATCTACAAAAATATTGAAACATGTCTTGAAAACATTTGAATAGAATATTTTGCACTTTTAAAAATATGTAAATAGAACATTTTGCACTTTTCAAAAACATGTAAATAAAGCATTTTGCACTTTTCAAAAACATGTAAATAGAACATTTTACGCTTTTCAAAAACATGTAAATAGAGCATTTTGCACATTTCAAAAACTCAAACATTTTACGCATGTTTCTCATTTTGCTTTTATGACATAGCTCATTTTGATTCCAGCTTCAATTTGATATGGGTCATTTTGGTTCTTTACAGACGATATGTTGTTATATTGTTTACCTTTCGATGTACTTGATGGTCTTCATCGTGTAAGTCATCTAACGTGGGTCTCTGAGCAGCCTGAATGGACATGAGGTTTCTATAATTATCCATCTTTGGGAGTGCATCGTGCGTGTAATTTTGCAAGCTCCTGCTGTAGACATCATCAATATCTGGCAAGAAAACTGATGATTTTCGTCGTCCAAGACCCCTATTCCCTTCCTGGGACACATGATGATGACCCGTTGAAACCTGCATCTGAATGTTCACTCTGTTCCCCAAATTCTGTTGATTCTGATTGTTTCCTTCATCCAACCTAAAGCTAGAACCAAAGGCATTAGTGCCTCTAAATTTTGGATTAAAGTCAAAACTTGTCTCTTCTATTGTTTCGAATAGACTTGGTTTCCTTAAGGAGCTCTTCCGCGGGAATGGCTTAGAATTATCGGACATCTTATGATTTGACATCTCTTGATGAATCGGAATTGGATGTGGTTGGACGACTGTTCTTAATTCAGAGACAGATCCGAGACTCAATAAGTCTCTGCCAGGAACATGCGGAAGGGGCGATGGGACAGTCAGTGGCTGATGTTGACAACCCTCAGCTAAGGAATTTAACCGATTTACACGAAAACGACTGCTTTCGGAATCCGACTCGTCCCCCGAACCCGAATCCAAAGAATCTATATTTTCCATCTACAGGGAAATGAAAATTTAAATTATATGTTCAAAGTCCGGATTAATCAGGGGCAGGGCCGGACGAAGGAATTCCTTTAAGGCGGCGCGGCAATTTGTTTCCATACAAAAACCACCATTTTGATTTTATTGAACGTTTTCTTTGGTAGACCAAAATTTTGTATTTACATGTTTTAGAAAAGTTTAAAATGTTCTATTTACTTGATTCTGAAAAGTGCAGAATGTTCTATTTTACATGTTTTTTGAAAAGTGTTAAATGTTTTATTTGCATGTTATTGAAATGTGCAAAATGTTCTTTTTACATATTTTTGAAAAGTGCAAAATGTTGCATTTAAATGTTTTTTAAAAATTCAGGCAGCGAGGACTGCCTGCGCTTGCCGCATTATCGATAGTATAGATAGAGGGTAGACTGAAAAAGGTCAATAAGCTATGATACGAATATGGTTTTGCGAAAATAGAAAAGGAAAATAACTAAACTTCAATTATGATCCGAACCTGTGACGTGGGTACTGAAAGCTACTGGATTCGGATTATTCCTTTATTTAATTCACACTTATTTTGTATACACATTTATTATCAATCGTGACTGAAGGGGGAGTAGTAATCGGCCAATAAATGTGTTGCAATGCTGAACTGTAATTTCAATTTCAACTGGAGACGTTGAATCTAAATGAGCACTTTGGAATCTAAATTGACTAGTGAGATAAACTTCTAGTATTGAATGGAGCAGTCTTGAGAGAATCCTGGAGTGTAAAAGTCTGAGATTAAGACTGACAAAGTCGACATAATGAAGTCCCTGATTTAAGGCTCTGCAAATCTTTTTATTCTATCGAAAGAAAGTATATGTCTCTGTGTCTGTGATGTACGATCACCCTGTCCCTTGCCTCTCCCCTAGTCCCAAACCCTGTGTATGTGGTTCAAGATTCAGTCCTTTTTGTCTAAAGTGTTCAAATCTGGATATTTTTAGGTACTTCTCTACTTAACATTTTGCCGACTGCGGAAAAACAGCAGTAAAACATTATTTTATAATTTATGACTGGATAATTCCTCTTCAAGATTCGGACTTGGATGTGGTTGGAATTTGGAATGTTTTTTTCATAGTAATTATATCTACCATTCTTAAAATTACGATACTTTTTAAAACGGTTAGTGCTCATCGTCTTTCTTTTTGCCCGTTTGTGGGGTACCGCGAAGTTATCTGCTTATTAAACCTCCTATTGGTCTCCGATCGATGAATATGGCCGCATTCAACATTTTCCTTGTTAACCTGTAATACTAAATAAACTATAAATTCGTCCAACCGCACATTTAGATGAGACAATTAAATAAATTTGTTTGCGTAAATCCTATTCTTTATTAGTTTTCCAGTAGCTATTTATAATTGTTTCAAAGAAAAAAAAGTCTGTCAACACTTTCAATAGATAAACCGCATTAGAAAATGTGGTGTTTTTAATTCGTATATTTAATGCCTATACGCTGCTCTATTGGATTTGTAAGAAAATTTTACAATTGACGCGTATTTAAGACGTTTTCTTAATTACTAACATTTAATAAATCATATCATTTTATGTTATAGCAATGTGCATTTAAGCATCTTAAATAAGGGTAAGGAGGGATGTCCGGCGTTACTAATCGGGGAAGGGGGTAATGTTTGTGAGAAAATAACTTGGGAAAACTTCTTATACTTACAACCTTATGGCGTTATGGCCTTAACTCGGGCATAATTTTATTTCTAAACTTTATACAACGTCAATGTCTATATTGAATTTGAGTTTGATTAAATTTTATTAAAGTGCCAAAATTAATTCAATGCTATTTTTTTCCCATAATCGACACTAATATACATAATTAATGCATGAAACAAATTAAATTAAATTCTGAAATTATAATACATAATGCTATAACCCGTAGACATATTTTTTATATTCATAGTTTGTTTCCATATAGTAATGATTCTAGACTGTAGACATTCCGGCGGTGGCTGATGAAAAAAATATTCAATCGCACTTCGACTAGTGATTAAATATTTTACAAGACGAGACTGAAATTGGAAAAGTACAAGCATTTGCATTTTCCAAACAACGAGAGAGGCGAGGTAGTCCAGAGGTCTAAGTCTAGAGGTCTAAGGGCCGAGGCTCTCTTCTGATGGTCGTGGGTTCTTTTCCCGCTCGGGGGTCTATCGTGAGGTAGATTATCCTTAAACACCCGCCTCTCCTCGTGTGTGGTGACTATACGACCTTTAAAGCTTACTTGGCTCTGTGTTAGTGCGGGGTTAGCTTGCCACACCTGTCTGTTCCTGGAAATCAGCGATTACGCTGAGGAGCTTGACAATAAAGCCATTACATTTACATTTACATTTTCGTTTAAAAAAACAGTCACAATCACCAGAATCACCACAACCACAGCAGCAGGTTGAAGTTCAAACTACATACATGGCTGAATGACTGAAGAAATAGCATGTCTTATCTGCTTTTGTGCTCTGTGACGTAAAGTATTCTATGCTCAAATTGCTTACCACTTTTCCTTTTTTTAAAGAAATTATTGATAATGATAAAGCAGGACAAATTACAAACTATAAAATTAGTGCCTGGTATTTCTTTGAAGTGTTATTTTCCCTGTATTCTCAGGACCGTATAAGTGAAAGTGGTATCTATTTAAAATAGTTCGAATTAACCCCAAATGACATATACGTGTTTCATTTAAAAATCAATTAAGAATGCTTCATTTAAACTCTTTTTTATTATTATTAATTATGTATCGTCTAATTCGACTGTCAGTGGATTGTCTTAGTTGAGAAAAAAATGTTACATCAACTTGAGCGGGCGCATCTGAATTTTGAAGAGCATGTATAGATTTTTTGTATATTACATCTTATTGTAAGCATTAAAACGCAACTGCGGATGCTAAATAAATTTCCATTCATCCCAATAATGCTGAGGAGCAACTCAATTTTTATTATATAATGCATCTCCATATGCACATCATCATGCATAGACACTTGCAACGCACCTCACTATGTCGGACATAATAATTATGTCACCTAAACAACAACTAAAATACCACGAGCGTGAAATGCTTCCAAGCAACTAAATTGTATAACTATTAAATACAACTGAAAAATTTCTGAAAACAAATAAATTATTGTACAGTATAGTAAGTGTAATTTGTAGTACTCCAGACACGACTAGAAAAATGTGATTTTGATTAGGTTAGCGCCCTAATTTTTTTTGTTTCTTTCGTTCCCGTTCAATTAACATTAAAATTTAAATTGCCTGAGAGTAATAAAAATAGCTCATCCAGAAAATGAAAACTTATTTCAAATGCTCTGTTTATTAAACAATAAAATTAAAAGGACAAAAATTATTTTGTATAATAGCATTTCAATAATAACATTTACATATTATAGCCTCTACCAATCATATACTACATTACACGTAAGTAGGTACTCTAAACAGAATTTAATAAATATTGCGTTTAAATTATATTTAGTTATAACATAATTAATACCACCGGGTTAATTGCCCTAAAAACCACAAATAATGTAGACAAGACTTAAATAATGAGAAAAAACGACTGAAATTAAATAACCTAAACTGTTGTTAAAATTTGAAAATTTAAAGACTTAAGCTCTCTAAAACACTTAAAAACTAAACTATTTCTTTAAAGTTTGTAATAATTTGGCATTTCAGAATTCAGATGACTGAATATTCCATTTCAAAAAAATAAATTAGAGCTACTTGCACGTGCTACTTAAACAGGTAAATATATAATAATTCACTTATAACTCATTATAAATACAACAAAAATAATTAAATGGACGTTTATACGACTAGGGATTTTCTTTTCTCTTTTATAAGGTAATTCACATTTTCGTAAAAGTAAATAAATATATAGGTACTTCCCAAGCGCTACTAACTATAACAAATTCATAGATGTAACTTAATTATAGTTATTATGTACGTAATTGTAATTATTCTACACATACAAAATTGTGAATCAATTATTGACATTAGAATCTCAAAAGAATACTTTATGAATTAAAGCGTATGAGTGTGTTCCAGATCATAATAACAATATAACTCAGTGGCTAATAGTTAAATGTAATTTGTAATAGAAAACAATGCTTTTAGAATTTAATATATTTTCACATTTTCAAAGTTTGTTGCTTGTACTGCATTAATTTATTACTTCTTTCTACGAGTAAAACGTAAGGACGGAAGTTTGATTTCCACGAACAAGCAAGAACGGCGGCATGTCTTTTGTAAGGCATTCTAACCAAGCCACATAAAGTGGAGCAGAAACTGTTCCTTTTCTTGGTACTGGAAGCGTCCTGCAGTCAAAAACAAAATTACAAAAATGTACAGTGTTATTGACGCAGCTAATTAATTTCTCTTTTAAATTTATTTCACAAATGAAACACGACTTACATGACAACGAGATTAGAATCGGAGGAGTACTCCAGCAGAAGCTCTCGGAGTCGTAAATGACGATTTGTTTTCTCCTTCATTGCCAAAAGTTCATTATCTGTGATTATGGTCTCCGGATCGTCTGCAAATAAAAAACACAATTACACCAAAATACCAAAACAGTCTCAAAATTATTTCTAAATCATCAAACAATAAGTAATAGTTCATTCCGATTTTTAAAAAATACAAAAAACGTACTATTTTCAGACCTAATGAAAACGTGTTTAACGTGTAGTAATGCAATAGTAAAGAATCCCTTCCTTGAAAAATAGTAATTTATGATTTCAAAATACGTAATTAAAAATTAACGCACCACATTCTTCGGCATCTCCTCTGAAGTTCTTGATGAGAGACTCAAAGAAAGTCTTGGTGCTGTTCTCGGCTCGTTTTGTAATATCTGGGATAACAGTTAAATCCGAGTAGTCGATTCGGAATTTCGACAATAGACTAGCCATACTAAAAATCACATTAGAAATAAGACGAACATAATATAAAGTAACGTAACCGGCCATAGGATTCGTCCTATGTATAAGGCTGCGCATGTACAAACTATACAGTAACTGAAAAATACATTAGCCCAAAACGTATTTCTAAAGTTCCTTAAAACTTACTTTCTATGTTCCATTTCAATTTCAGATTTTTTATTCGATAACGCAAACACACGAAGTTTGCAAGCTGCCCAATTTTTCCTCGTCGAGATAATGTACGGCAAAAGTAATGTAAGACCTATTTGTAAACGTCACAAAAAGAAACCAAAAAACACAAAATTATGAAGTAAGTAAACATATTATGAAAATTTAACAGAGAGGCACATTTATTTCACTTTCGCACCGAGTTTTTCTATAGGTATTCTGTTTCAATAAAATCCACTCACTGAATTACCAAATACAAAAATCCATATAAACAAAATGCTAAAAATTCTGTTACTTACCGCCATCATCGTAGAGCCACCAAACATCAATAGTTCCCTTCGTCTGCTTTGTTTGGAATAATGACAAATTTGTCAAAACATCCCGAGGTAATTCTAATTCTAACCCATCTGCTCCTCTAATGATATAAATCGTTTAAAAAAAATTGATTGTAAAGAAGTTATTTCAACAAGCATTCAAAATTTAAAAATTACACAAACGTTTTCCAATTTACTAACCTATACACGCCATTTAATTCTTCATCATCGTCCTTCTTTTTTCCCTTGAGGAAATGCAATTTATTTCCTTTTCGCTTTGATATGCCAGGAGGTGACACATGGGGAGGAGCTTCCAGGTCATGTTCCTGAATTGCATCCAAATCAGTTGGATCATATTCCATTTGATTTTCATACCCATTACCCATACGTTCCTTCCTATCTTGTTTTTCCTTCTCTGACAAAACGACGTCTAATGAGCCTGTGATGTGAGAAATGTCCAGTCCATCCTTGACTCTTAAGATTGCAATAGCTACGTAATTGTCTAAGGCTTCGCTATAAAATAAGTAAGGTAGTTCAAATATGTAAAATGTGCATAACTCCTTTCCTTAATATTGTACTGAGGCTTCTGGAATTCTTTAACGAATTTTATCATATCATACCGTTAAATAATCTAGCTGTATAATAATTACTATAAATGAATATGTATGTTTATGGACAAAAGCACAAACTTACTGCATAATATGGAAATATTCTTTGACTTCTTCCGGATCGCAGATCTGCCAGTTACTCTTGTAGCCCATGAGTAAAATATTGGGGGTGAGTTTTCCAACCCCCGTTGACTGAATGAGAGAGTGACACCCCACATCCAACGCACAGTTATCTGTCATGACGTAGAAAGCTTTTACTTTATGACTTTCCAGCCAATCGTTTCCATTCTCAATTATGGCCCTCCGGATCCGAGCAGGTTGACTCAGACGACTAATATTCCCACAAATGACTAAGGAACTTTTTTTGGCAAGTAAATGAGCAAAGTCGACGAGGACTGGGCGCGTGTGAGGATATCCCGTGAGGACCAAGATCTGTGGACGATAATTTTTCACGTGTGGCTCTTGGATATTTAGAGCTTGTAAACTGTTTAGTGCATCCGAATAAGTTTGAGCCTGAGTTGTTGAGCCCCAGTTAATATCTATACGAGGAAAAATCCAAAGCAAGTTAATGGAAACTTCAAGGGTCAAGGAGAAATTACATTATATTGAGTTGGCGTACATAGGTTATCTATGTTTTATTCAATAACTATTAATTTTACGAGAAATACACTCTACTTTATTATTTGCATTAAAATTATGGACAGATACTTCAGTTGTGTCCACTCACCGAGTTTTCTGTAGATTACTATGACGTAAAGGGTAACAGCGCAGCCAATGGAAATTATTGCAGTAACCCAACTCATAAGAAACATCACAAAGATGCACAGGAAGAAGCCTACTAAGCTGACCCATTTGTTGTAATACTGAAATTCAAGTTATTGTTAACTTTAAATTACATGTTTTACGAAAGGTGTGTGGTAAAAAAATTAACAGTTGCAAATTCAATAATACGTCAAATGACTATACATTCAAATATATTTACCTTGAATGTTGGCCTCCAGCCTTCATAATGTAAAAATAAATATATTTAACATTAAATTTAACATTTGTCAAAAATATGCGTACTTCAAAGTAAAATCAAAAATACCACTACCTTTAAATATAAGGCTGTAAAAATTTGCAAAATAAATCTTACCTAAAGGCTTTAGAATATCGGCATGAAATACACAGAAATTCAGCAACGCATAAGTGACCATAAAGAAATTTGAAATCAATGGAGCAATCGCATTTAAATCAGCTGTAAATAGAAAAGTTCATGTTAAATATTAGCCTCTGATAAAAATCAAAAATACCGACTTTATAATATGATAGGCACCTTAGCTATCACCATTCTCAAAGCAGTAATATTTTTATTTTTTTTATTGGATTTTGTAAACTCAAACTCACCAATCAAAATGAAAATAAGCGCAATGATAAAGCTCACGCCGTATGAATAATAGGGATCCTTTTTCTTTCCATAAAGTTGCCCCATTTTACCCGTTCCCGGATAAATCTCATCTTTCCCTAAAGCTTGAAACATTTCAGAGCCCGAAACAAGGCACGATAAGGCAGAGGATAATGTAGCAGCAAAGCACCCTAAGAGTGAACAATTTTAGTTTTCATTTTAGACTCTATATCCTCCTGTTATGAACCTAATTTATAGCATTCTTAGCTCGAATTCAATTACAAAATAATTGACATCAGATCAGTATGAAAACAAGTATCGATTTTATTTTAATTTTGTATTTACCAGCATAAATTAGAGGACCGTAGCTTGACATAAGGTTCATTACCTAAAAATATTTTAGTAATATAAAGGGTCATTAAAGCACTGTTTAATTATTTTATGGAAGCCAAAAAGACCAGCATACAAGTAAAGGAATAAATACCTGGAAATCGTTATAGAGACCCCAGGCACAAGTGCGATTGGCGCAGTCGGTAAAAGTTCCATTAGCAACTTCTGACACGAAACCACTGGCATCTCGGACTGTTCCCCCACCAGCAAGAAATGCGAATAATGCGTAAGAGCACGATGTGAGGAAAATAGCTAAAAGGGTTCCTTTTGGAATAGCTGACGCTGGATCCTACAAAAAACGTTTTCAGGTAGGATAGGTATAATTACCGGGACAGTATTGAATATCATAGACAGAAATTATAATTTTCTGACAATTTCTTGGGCAATATTATAAACACTCACTTTCAGATCCCCAGAAATACTAGCACCCGCTTGAATACCTGCCACTGCAGGGAAAAATATAGAAAATATTGTAAAAAAATTTTGTTCGGATCCTTCAGCAAATCGGTAACCAGGTTCCAGATTTTCACTTAGAGTTGCAGCTAAGTTCAAAAAATTAAATTATTAATTATTTCTACATTCTACAATATATTTAAAATGCAATGCTATATTTAATTGTAAGATCTGATGATAGTTACAGTTTAGACCGATCCATCCTCTAGCTTTGGACAAATCATCTTGTGGCCCTAATGCTGAGCCGACGATGAAATCCACTATTGAAATGAGTAAAATCACCAGAAGCCCTGTTTGACACTGAAATATAATTTTGGTGTAATTATTTATAAAAAAACAAAACATGTAGGCAAATTACAGTGCACAGAAGGAAATGTAACTAA
>JAQFZE010004903.1:0-10757 GCA_034695245.1 Dicyrtomina saundersi | reverse complement strand
GCATACATATTATGACATAATGTAATGGGGATTTTAATGGAGCTTCGGCAGTTGAACACGTGTAAACGAGGACTACCGGAACGTTTTATTAGGCTCTGCTTTATTGTATTAGATAACATTTATCAGTATCAGCTATTACTCTCTGGAGAAATGTGCCAGCATACATTATTATATCGTGCCCGCACCCTGGACAAGATGAGTATTATAAGTAGAAATTCAAATTTCGTAGTGTAGATCTACCTCTTTGAATTTACTTAATACTGGAAAATATATCGTCTGTGAAGAACCAAAATGACCCATATCTATTTGTAGCAATATCCACTAAAAATAAAAACAATATCCACTATTTACAAAAATATTGAAACATGTCTTGAAAGCATTTAAATTTAATATTTTGCACTTTTAAAAAATATGTAAATAGAACATTTTGCGTTTTTCAAAAACTTGTAACTAGAACGTTTTCCACTTTTCAAAACTAGGTAAATAGAACATTTTACAATTTTCAAAAACATGTAAATAGAACAATTTACACTTTTCAAAAACATGTAAATAGAACATTTTACACTTTTCAAAAACTCTTAATTTAACATTTTACGCATGTTTCTCATTTTGTTTTTATGACATAGCTCATTTTGATTCCAGCTTAAATTGGAAATGGGTTATTTTGGTTCTTCACAGACGATATGTAATAATAATAATGTGTTCGGTTTGCAACTAATTAAAAAATAAAAATATAGCTGTCTCTCGTATCTTATATCATTAACATTAAAAACATTTTTATTAGGATACTTTAGTGTAGTACTGTATTTCTTTGAAGTTGTTTTTGTAAAAAAAAATGTTGAAACAAAATATCATTATTGTTGATTTCACTATTTTTAAGCAAAAATTCAGTGTGGTTAAGATTGCTTTTATGACTGAGTTAATGACGGAAAATACTCTACACGTGGCTATATAAAAATATAGCTAGTGTTGTGAACGTATAGTGCAACATCCAGTCAGTTATGCTCATGAATGATACGTCGGATTCTGTCTCTGTCTAGCCTAGTATGCCATCCTAATCAGGGTAGAAGTTTAAACGTGACTGGAAACGGTTGGTTTGTTTAGTGTCTTTGGAGTTTGGAGAAGCCTAAGAATTAGTGTCAAGTTGAGTTCCGACCATAGCATATAATATGATATGATCATTAATAGGAAAATTAATAAATTTTCCTCGCCCAGTTGACTTTCGCTTTGTAGAATCTGCTTTGGGAAGGAGTTATGTATCATGTATAATTATATTAACAAGGCTACATATATGGAATATGCTCTATTGTATGATTATAGGGTTTGAAGTGATTCGATACAGCATATAGAACGAGGACAAAATAATGCAATGAAATTAAACCTGAAGGAATTATATATAGTGCATGACCAAAGTTCACTCCCATCCACATCCATCCATCCATATTACAGATAATATATTATTTCCATTGTCATGTACCATATTTACAAAATAGAAAATCAATAAATTCATTTATTCAGTAGGACATATGTTATTATGTACGACATTTCGACCAGAACGTCACCTTTCCTCTCCAAATTATAAAATAAACCGTTTGATATAAAGTTGTTTGGATAAGTAAATGTAAACTAATTATGTTAATGTGACGTAATTAAAAATTGTAAATATTGTTATACAGACTATTCTCATTTAATGAGCTGTCATCCTCTTTTCTATGTTTGAGTGGTATAATAGGGACGAATGAAACGGGCTTTTACGAATTACGATTAGTTCCATACGCCAGGTTTGACACCTTTGGTATATATTGCCTATTATGAGCGGTACTTTTCAAATAGAACATCTCGCGCTCAATTAAATTATTGACTTTATGTAGCTAGCCCGCTCACTGTTTTAGATCCGCGTTCTAATTTAGAAAGAGAGAATTTGTATTATATATTTTTGAGAAAACGTGGCGGAAATTATTTTCGCCCTTTAGGAAGATATAGTTCTTTTAAAATGTGTGTGGGATACACTGCGTATTAATTATCTAATTAATTATGCACATCTAAAACTGTGTAATATTGAATTTTTTGTATTTTCTTGAATTACAGTGGGAGCACGTTTGAGGGACAGTGGCAAAATGGTAAAAGACATGGGCTGGGGACAGAGTACCGTGGTCGGTGGACGTACCGGGGGGAGTGGACACAAGGTTTTAAAGGACGATATGGGGTAAGACAAGCGACTGCCTCAAACGCCAAATACGAAGGAACTTGGGCCAATGGACTTCAGGATGGATACGGTTCAGAAACTTATGCTGATGGAGGTAAGTTTAAATTTTTTTATATTTCATTAAAAAAAACCAGTGTATACATAGTGCATAGCATAATTAGCTGGATAATGCAAATAACGCTCACAATTATTTACCTATAAACTAAAGCGTTTCTTTAGACGGTGCAATAATAATTACAAATTACAATCCCACGGACGCAATTCTCTCGCTTGATCTTCACTGAATCCTGTGTATCCTGGTTGATTTATTTTTCGCAAGTCGAAAGTTCTGTTTCGAACATTACAATTTCGATGGAGCATTTCTGGCAAGTGCATATAGACCTGTCTCGCAGTGTCAGTATATAAATTTACTATTGTTCTGCTAGGTACATTACTATCTAGCCTAAAAATAAAAACATAAAATGAGAAGTTTACTCATGTACTCAATGGCTCATTCCCCACTACATAATTATTCATGCTGGAAAATTGGAAAACGAAAATTATATTTGCAATAATAATCATTCCCAAATAAAAAAAAAGTTATAATATACGGTGGGGTATGATGAAGTATCTTAAATAAATTAGGTACATGTTTTTCTTGAGGTTCCAATTTGAATTCAAATTCAAATTCTGTCGGAGAGAGAGAGAGAGTTCCCTCTACAAGTCTACAACCAATAAAAATAAATAATAATAATATTCACAAGTGGGACGGGGAGGCGAAAAAGAAACAGATGATGAAACAAAGAAAAACTAATTTAAAATATACACCACAAACTATTTACTATTGGATTAAACCAAGCACAAGGAAAGGAGAGGAAGGATGTCTCCGAGAAAGAAGGAAGAAATGGGAAAAGATATTATTATTCTTGCGTAATCTTGAAAAGTTCAGCTGTATGTACGTACACAAGAGACACACACTCACTCGTTACGGTTACGATTAGTTGTATGTGTAAGTTATGTGAGAGCTCTCTCTCTCTCTCCTCTCTCTCTCCTCTTGTCTATGGAGTTGGACTTGGAGTTTCAGAATTTACCCTCAACCATCATCATCACCACCACGTGAAGTGTTCGTGTCTCCCAGTCTCATTCTCCCATTCATATGGAAAACATAATATACCGGGAGAGTTACGTTCACAGAGTTTGCAATATGTCCACATCATCATACATTATCAGTATGTGTGTAGTAGGTATACATCCTACATGCATATAGAATGCCCTCCTATACTTAAGACCTTAAGACTTGCTTCTGGTTTCCTATTTTATTTTTTTTTGAGACCTGATGACGAAAAATTTCACAATCATTAGTCAACCAGGGTTACATGTAGGCGGCCTGTCTTACTATACTATGAGTACGAGTTCAACCAAATATCGGGGAATATACCTATACCTATAGGTAGAGGTACTTGTAGTTGCTTCCAGCTCCGTAATAAGAGATACACTATACTTGATTGTGACTCACTATTTAGCTACATTAATATGTATGTGTGTACATACCATACTCCATACTCCATACATACTTATGAACTTGGGTTAGGTTTTAGTTTCGGCCTCACGGTATTAAATATAACTAGGCTACTATATATGATGTGATAGCTCGGGGTATTTGGGTATTTGTGTGTGTGCATTACTCTCACCTCATACTCCTCTTCTAAAAGTATAACAGATTATTTGTCGAAGAGCTGGGAGGCTGAGGATGAAGTTGGTGGTGATGGTGGTGATGTGGTGAGGCACGGAGACGGAGAAGATGCTCTACGGTTGAGTCGTTGAATGTTCCTTGATGTCTCATGTCTCCTTCTCCTCTCCTCTTCTTCCTCGACTCTGTGAAGATCGTGTGTGACGAGCTAGAAAGCTTGCATTGTATTTACTTGGGCAGTTTTCTTGTTCCAATTCCAAAGTTCAACTTTATTTCTCAGAGGCAGCGAGGAGAGGACAGAGAGGTAAAGGGATAGGGAGAGTTACTATAGGGCTAATTGTGAGTGAGTGAGTGAGAAGTGGGAGAGTGGAAACCCTACTTCTTTCTGTACTCAACACTAAACTATATCTGGAGACTAACTAGGAAGCTAAATACAGTGTGTGGAGTGGAAGTGGGAAGATAATATATGTAACCTACCTACGTACCTATATCAGTAGTCGTATGGAGAGACAAGTTTTTGACTTGACAGGCTGTAATTGACAAAGAGGTTGAGTGAGGATGTAATGAAATTGTTAAAAAGATGGGCCCTGCTCTTTCATGATCGGGATCATGGAATCAAAATCGAAATTAAAATCAACCTCGTCTCCACACATCTATGTACATAGTTTAATGGAGCCATCCAACTTTAAAACTGTAAAGCAACCTCTGTACTTCCAAAACTATCATAACTATCACACTCTGCACTTCATTTTAATTTTAACATATGGTAAAAGTTTGATTTTGGCAGCGTATTATCGCCTGCCACCACTTCCAGACCGCTTTCCCATATGAGGACAACTTGCTATTAGCAGCAGCTTTACTGGAAGTACCTACCTTCTCCAGAAGAGCATGGAACTATGCAAGTCTTTGATCTCTCTCCCTCCCTCCTTTGTCATTCATTCCCTCACATATTCATTGGACACTTACCTACTACAGGCACTTTACTTTCTCCCATGGCCATATTATATGATGGAGAAAAATCCTTATTGACTTCCAAAGAATCCCAGAGATAACATCATCCAAAATCCAATGGATTTCCCATTGAGGATTTTTTTTTCGTGGAGTCGTAGAGTCTTAACTTAGAGGTTCTTGTGACGATGACGAGGACGAGGACGAGGGCGAGGACACCTGTGTAGTAGTCAAGTAAGTGTATGTGTATATAGGTAAATTATAACTTGGTAGCTCGGGTTAGATGCCTAATGCCGCCGCCGTAGGTGGAATACTTAAAATAACCTGAGTAGGTAATACATCTGCCTAGATAGGCATGTAATGCTGGCTCCATGGGCTCCAGATTAAACATGTATACACATCGCAAAGGCTATAGGCTATAGCATATCAATATCCAGGTACTTAATGTTACCAAGGAGTTAATAGGACTAGAAAGTAGAAAGTGTGGGAGTAGGACAAACGAGAGGAAACGACGCGAAAGGACGAGGAAAGCTTGTCACTTGTCGTCGTCGTCGTCGTCGACGTCGACGGTGTGTGGAGAGTGGCGAATGGCAGTCCACGTTTTTTTCCCTCTCCTTTTTTTCCCCCCACTTTTTTCTGTCAATAATATATGTAAGAGACAGTCGACAGACATAATATGTCGATAGAGATTGAGACCAAAAGAGTTAGGAGACTGGGAGACTGACTCGTGAGTGAGAGACCAGACCAGTGGAGCAAGAAGAAAACATGGACTTGGTCGCAGCTGGGCTCCAAAGGAAATTTCTAAATGAATTTCGATTTCGATTATATGAAGAAGGAAAAAATTCGATTTTGAGCTTAAGATTCGATTCATGAACTCATTTATCCTCGTTTTTGACGTGGATGGAAAAGTGACTGATCCTTCATTTTATAAGATTCTTCATTGTATTTCTGAATTTCCACGGAGCACAGTGTATCTTCTCTCCTCCCCTTTCTTTTCTTATAATAATGGCTTGTACCTATGCCTATATGTGTAGAGGTTTTCAGTTTTTCAGGACGCTCTATCAGTAGGCGACACACTCAGAGATGTCCAGTGTCCAACATCACTTGAATTTCTCTATGCCGCTGTGAGGGGAAATGTGAGGGGCGCGCAGTACGAACCAGTAGATTCATGTATGGTGCAAACAAATAAATATTGTAAGATGTAAGAGGCACGACAAATCCCTTTGTGCACATACCTAAATATCTTTGTTTAGCTTAGGTGTCGGAGGTTTACTTTTCTATAAATTCTGCTGGAGTATGTATTCCACATTATTGTGTACAAAATTACATGGGCTGCATACACAGTTACGGTTAAGGTATAGCAGTAGGAGTAATTACATATAGTTATAAAAATGTCAGGATTGTAGACGAAGACTGAAGGGAAACTCATCTCGAGAGACAGGCAGTTTTCAGTTTCAAGGGAAACGCGTTGACGGCGACGGAGACGAGCTGGAAGCGAGAGAAAGACGAAGGAGACAGGGAGGCTGGAGAGGAAAGGGAAAAGGGAAAGTGAAAGCGGGTTCTTCGCCAACTTCACTTTACTCAGCGCAGATTGGAGACTGCAGACATTGGAAGGGACTCTGACTGTGGTTCTAATCATTGAATGGAATAGTGTGAGGCTGTGGGGAGCTGTAGATGTTGTGTTGGGATCGGGTCTATGTATATAGGCATGCAGAGATGAGGATAGAGATTTGTGCTTGCCTTGTAGTCCGACTCCGACTTCATGGCCATGGTGTACAGCTCTGTGACTATTTCTCTCCGTCTGTTTGTCTGTGTGTTGATGTTTGGTGTTGTGTGGTGGGAAGGTAGTTGGTGGAGAAGTGCTGCTGGAAGAGGTGAAAACATGGATGTGGTTGTGGGACAAGTACACAAGAGTTCACCCTCCATGTCATGGGCCTGGCATGGGATTGAAAGGGGATTCATTGAGGAAATTGCGTTTAGCCAAAGCTTTCTCTTCAGTCAAACTAAAGTGTACTTGAGACCCTACATTTCTCCTCGTCCGCTTTCCCTAAAACTCATGGGCTCTTGGCTAATGAAAGAAAATTATTTTTTCCACTTCTCCCAAATAATATCCTCTCAAGTGAAGGTTAAACATGTGAAGAATTTATGAGGGTCGTCTTGTATACTTACACTCTGTCAGCCCGCTCACCAGTCCCAGAACCAGTACCAAAACCAGACGACGACAGACTGATACATGAGTGTATTGACGTTTCCTCTGCGTCTGCAGCAGCTCATTATTGCCATTGGCTCTGGCATGGAATTGGCGGCTGAGGAAGTACCTACATAAGTTTCTACTCTGTCACTACATAGTTACCTTAACGGGAACCGCCGAGTTTACTTTTACTCCACTTTTGGTAAAGGACTGTAATTGCAACTGAAACTGTGACTGTGAGGTTAACGTGGGATGGGTTATAATATTTTACCTACCTGCCTGGAGACTTACATACACAGATGTAGCTAGTACTGGAGTCTTAACAGTACTGTAATGGGGTTTGTTGGGGGTTGTGGCACTTTGGATGCGCTCTGACGTCCTGGTCCTATAGAAAGTCTATATTGCTCTTTACACGTGTTCAACTTGTTTTCTTTTCATGGGTTAATGGAATTAGGAATTACAGGTTGTGCACCACTAGATTTTAAAATAGGACGTGAAGGGAATTTTTTTTAAGGAGAGCTATGGGCTCCATGCACTCTGTGGTGTGTGGTGTTACTCTATTCACGGATCGTGAGATAAGTAACACTTTAAGGTTCCCTATTAAAACTTTCCTTGACTTGACTTTCAACTTAAAACCAATAGCGTAGTAAGGGCTAGGCCCGCCCTGAATACCAACTTTTAAAATAGGAGTGATAACATACATAACAACATGGAGAAAATATATTTCTTTCATTAACGAAATTAAAAAGACCCATTGGAATTTTTCTGGCTACGCCACTGAACTTAAACTTCCACAACTGGGTCCTTCAGTTAGCACAGTCCGGTCACACGATGTTCCTAGTTTCTCGAATTTCCCACCGACATCGATATCGACACCGGCACCGACACCGACCTTCATACAGAGACAGTCACTGACAGTGTAAATAATTGAAAATGATAAAAACCAAACTAACGAAGGACGTTTTTGGGACCACTTCCCTAATAAACTTCCGGGCACGAGCTGCATAAGGAGGGATCACAAGTTTAAATGTATTACATCAATTTCATTTTTTTTTCAGTTTAGAATCCCCATCTAACATTCCTAACCAGGAGTGCACAGGGCCTCCGATTAACTTTACTGCTTCTATACCATGTGGAAATGTGAGCGTATTAAGTTTTATACCGTAGGCGTTGAAAGCAATGTACACAAAGCGCCCGGTGTACGTTTATGACAAAGTGCAGATGGAATATTTTGCATCTACAAAGACAGTCCACTGTATGTGTAGGGAACATAGGAAAGTAAAGAGCCTTGTTTTTTTCTCCGTTGAGTCAAGGATGAGTCCTGTCGTGTGCTCGCATTATGAATGAACTGAGAGTAATAAGTCTTGAGGATACCTTGGACGTGGACACGGTTGGATTTACGGAGAAATGTGTAAAGTTACGTCATTTATTAAAGAGTGAATGATGTCAGCATGATGTATTTGAGCCATTTAGAGAGGGGATAGCTCTATAGTTTCTAAGGTAGGTACATCTATGTGTATTCATGGAGCTTGAATACATTTTCTGGAATACATATACACATACATACAGTCTAAGAATTTTTTCCGAATGTTTTCCCCGCTCTCTCTCTCTCTCTCCTGCTTTCTCTTTCACTCTTTCTTGACGCTGCTGTGTGCTAGAAAGAAATCTAATCGTCAGAACAGGAAGAAGGATATAAGTAGAGGCCAGGACCTGGCGGATAGGGATTATGTTTGAGAGGCTTTTACCATGATTTCTATCGTCCCCTCTTTCTCTCCGTATGTACATATCCGTAAACCCTTTTACTTTCCCTTCCTTCCTTTCACCATATCAGCCAAGCCCAAGAAGAGTGTATTAAGTAATCAGTTTTCATATCCGCTTAGATTTTTCCAGATTATAGATATTATAAATCATCCATAAGCTTTCGTAGGAATTAGATTTGGAATTCGGATCCAGAGCCTGCTGCTGCTCCTGTCTTCATCTGAATGAATGAATGATGAAGAAACACTAGAAATCAGAATGAATGTTGCTCTGTGACAAGGAAGCTTTCATAGAAAATATCTTTCCTATGTAAAATAAAGAAAAAAGTATCGAGCTCTCAAGCCAAACTGTAGGAGATATATATAAATATATGAAAATATATGAAAATTTAGCAGAGCTGAATCTTAAACTGAAGCTACTGAATGTGTATATTTCCAAATTCCAAAATATTTTTGAGTAATATTGAAATGGAAAATAGAATCTCTGAGGAGGGCTATACCTATATACTTTATTGAATGTACTGATAAATTGTTTATCTTGATCTCCTTTCCTGTGAATCCTTGAGTGGCTATATGAATCTGCTATAAACTATACAAACTGATCCTGAGACAGTAAGACATACAAATTATTGGACATCAGCCAGTTTCAGTTTCTGTGCAGTGCAGTAGCAGTAGGTGAGGATTGTAAAAAAAAACTTGGATTGTCAAAGGCCTCATAGAACGAGGGGAGCGAGATTGATCAATTTTGTTTATACTGTATAGTCACAAATTTAAATTCATTTAGTTGTACACAGCTTTCTTTAAAAATTCTGTTGTTGAAGTGAAAGTCTGAGGTTGTAGAATTGTAAAAAAGTAAGTAATTATGTACAGTGTTTCTCGCTCATAATTTTAGCCTTATCTACGTATGTAAAAGTTTCTCGAAACTCAAATAAATTGTAATTAGTAATGTAATTTGTCTAATTTTTTATTGTTACTATTTCAATGTAAATACACATTTTTGTTTTATACATATCTCCAAAAAAAAACAGATTGCTATTAATGAAAATAGACGAAAGAAGAGAAATAAAAGATTTTAAAAGTAAAAGCAGGTACGAAGAGCGGAGGGTGGAAAACTTTTAGTTTCCTGTATAGTTTCCTACAGTTTTATCCTTTCATGGAAGGAAACAAGTGATGGATGAAGAGTAAGAAGAGTAGGTACATAGGTAAATTTTTTTCTGAGACTGAAATTGAGCATTTTGTTTTAGTGGGACAGAACTGCAACGGAAGACAACAACAGCAGCACAACATACACACGTAAATAGGTACATAACCATAACCATCCATTCCGTCTCCGAACACTCATGTTTCTATTATATTGTTTCACATAGGGGAGGCCTGTACACACTGACACTTCAACTGAATGGAAATGGAAAGTTGAATACTTTTAAATACCTATGGGACCATACGTTCAGTAACGTCCCTAACTCTTTTACTGTCTGTCCTTCTCTCGTTGTCTTTTCTTGATGTACCTACACTTACCTATACCTATTGCCTATTTGTAACTCTTTAGTGTCGCCTATATTTTGTTGTTAGACAATGACAATATGGGAAACTGCACGCTACACACATCAACTTTACGTCAAGCGTCATATTTGAAAAACTATAATCCAAAATAAACGCAAATGTTACGGTTGTTCATACGGTACAATATACATGAATTTCTATCTGAATATTTACAAATGTTACAAGTGACAATATTGTACTAGTGAGAGAAAGTACTGAGTTTTTATTTCCAGCTCACATTCAGTTCCCCGTCATTCTTGCCACTTTGACCCAGTAAGGACAAGCAGTACAGTAAACAAAGATTGATCCAATATAAGCTTT
Organism: Dicyrtomina saundersi; assembly: GCA_034695245.1. NCBI lineage: Eukaryota > Metazoa > Arthropoda > Collembola > Symphypleona > Dicyrtomidae > Dicyrtomina > Dicyrtomina saundersi. The sequence continues at coordinate 123 of JAQFZE010004903.1, read as the reverse complement.
ACCATACCATACATTTTCCATTTGATGTTGTAAAATAAAATGGGCGCTGGTCAAAGTGTTTCGTTTTCTGTCAGATTTAGGGATATGATAGACTACATTAAACAATATTGAAATTTACAAAAT
>JAQFZE010004902.1:0-10759 GCA_034695245.1 Dicyrtomina saundersi | reverse complement strand
ATGGTCCTATAAAGACATGGCATCCTATGAGATATCAAGCATAATAAGAAAGTCGGTTACAAGATTTACTACACCATTGTGCATATTGCTTTTTTGTAGGATTTGCATTTTTGTTGTACGTTGTAAATAGCGTGGACGTCGTGAGAGGTAGGGTAAGCTCAAGCTTTTCGATTCTCTGGATTACAAAACAACTTATTTCACATAGAGTAATATAACAACGTAGGCCCAGTCAAGATTTCCTGTCAACTGGTATTTTACGTGTTTTGTTCTTGTTGTTGAATTACACTTTATTGATTACTGTATTTATTGAGTAGTATTGCACATTTTTAAGTCTCAACAAACTTTACAAAAATACAGTGCATATACAGCTCTAAAGATCCTTCAATCTTAACCAAAAATTGTATAACCGAAAGCATTGATTTATTTATACTACATCCAGCCCTGGACATATTTATGTGTCCTGCCTTACATATTTAGAGAGGTATACCTAACTACATTACTTCTGGCTCATTTATATGTGTCAAAAATTTACTTTACTTTTGGTTTTATTTTTCCAGGTTTTTGTGCCATCAGCACTTTTATGTTCTTGTTCATTGCATGACGTATTCAGTACCTTAAGTATGTTGTTTGAAGGTGCTTGGAGAACTTAAAATTAAATTAGGAAACCTATTTATATACTCGTAGTCTTCTGTTCTGCAGACCTGGAAAAAAAACTTACAACTTAGTTAAAGAAAGTGAGGATGAGGATATATTACGAAATGGAATTCCCACAGAAACTCAAAGAAACTTTATTTTTTTCTTCTTCTAGAGAAAATAAAATAGTCGCGCAATAGGTTCGAGTGTATTGTATTATATATAGCCTGTAGCTTATAATTTCATACATGAAATGTTTAGTTCAAACAATTCCTCCTGGTTTTCTCTAATATTTTATCACAGACTTTATGCACTTATCATATTTCCTTGTCCTATTTTGCTCTGATATGATGATGATGATGATGATGATCATGATGACGGGACAAACCGTCATCAGTCTTGTCTTTCCCCTGTATGTATATACATGTACATCAAACTTCTGTTTTCTATTATTTTATTCTTTGCTTCAAGTTTGAGTAGAAAAAAAAAGATAAAGAGGTAAAGTTTTTTGTTTTTTTTTCAGATTCACATTGTAAATTGGATTGAGAAATACAAACTTTTAAAATTGTATGCCCCAGTGTATGCAAAAGTAGTTACCCAGCCAAGAATTTTATAGAAGCCTAGTTAAGTTTTTGTTTGGTAGTTTTAGATAATTGAATAGAGTGCTGCTATATATGTATAAATAGAAGGTGGAGTGGTGGATGATGATGGGAACCATAAATTCATAGACTATGCCTAATGAAACGTTCATTGCATTCGGAATATATATGGAACTTAAGACCTTGTACGTATTATTTGTGCAAATTTTCGGTTACGTCGTCCTGCATTTCCTGTATGTTTTTGTTATTGTTACGAAATCCAAAAATGCAAACTATAGCAGTAACGAATAAAATTAAAAGGATTTTATAGTATTGCATTAGCATAAAATAAATTATGGAAATATTGCATTCTATATTGTAGCCTTGAATGAAAGGATAGGGCATTTTATTTTATTTGTATCAAAGGCTGTGGAATCCCCCATAGTATATAAAAAAAGTGCAAATGTTTGCGAAAATGAAAATCACCGCCGTTTTTGTCGTGTGAAACTTCTTATGAAATGGGCTAAAACGATTAATGAACCCAATATTGTGGATTCCTCCCCAACATTATCAAGTCATTGTCATTTCCATAGAAGACGAAAAGTTTGAAGCATTCAAATAATGGAAGCATAATATAGAAAAGTTAAAGTTATAAGCTTGGAAAACATGTCTAGACTAGAGACGGATTTAGCTCAAAAGTGTAAGGATGTAATTTAAGAGAAAATTTGCATCTTGTGTCCTTGAAGTAGGATGTACATGGCAGGGAACCATTTTCCATGACCATAATAAAAACCCATTTATTGGCACTGCGGTTATTGGTGGCAATTTATTCTTACGGAACTCTTACCATTACTATCCCCAACTGCACCGCACCACCGTCACCGTCACAATTAACTAGCTTGTTTTTTTTTGCTGAATTTGATTTTGACTCTCGGAATTCTGATTGGCAATGATTTTGGATCTGGCTCGATTTCCAGTTTTGTTCTTATGGCGTTTGTGGTTATGGTTATGGGGCTTCGTTGAAACATTTGAAAGGTTTTAGCAATAAGTAGATTAACAGTAGTAGTTCCTATAAGGTAGGTACATAGGTAGGTATGTATGTAGGTTGTTGAATGCATAATATAGCAATGTGTACAGTTATAACCTTGGAGATGAGCCCGACCGATAGGGAAGAAAAGGGAAATGACTGGAGAATTTTGGCATGGAAACGCCAAAAAAATTCCGACTGTAATTCCGATGATGACCCAGTCTAAATATGTTTTTTGTAGGAGAGTGCCATTAAAATTTGCAGGACTGCACTGCAACTGTTGACTGTGCTAATGCTTTCTCGGTCGGATCGAAATTGACTGACCATTTTATTACTCATTCGTCTCTATAGAAAATTGCCGAGTACTGAACTTGAATATATATAGGCTTTCATTCTTTCTTTCTTCACATTTTCCATTTCACAGCTTCATCGTCGTCCCCGTCCGCATGAAAAGCATTGGATAAAGGAAAGAAAAGGAATTCAAATGGTAATTGCATCTATAGGTAATAGTTGCATTTGAACAAATATTCTTTGAATGTGAGTTGCATCACCACATAGAGACTTCTCCCTTTGACTGCCCAAGTGAACGAGAAAATGTTGAGTCTTCTGCGGAGCTGGAAGTTTACGTCGTTATCTTTCCCATTGCTCTTTTTCATTCTCTTGTGTATACATACTTGGAGCAGTAGTCGTATGAACCGTATAATATGGCCATGGAATGATCATTCACCGACTCACAAGAGAATGAAATGAGATCGAACGAGAGGGTCTCAAATCTCCAGGCAGATTTCACTTTTTCAGCTAGGCATTTTCGCTCTTGTGGAAATAAGTACTACTGTGGGCCGAAGCGCATTCAGAGTTTTCCTCTGCTCCCTTTTACCTTCTGCCTTCTACGTTTATATAACAGTCCCTATAATTCTGCATCAACTCAAATCAGCTGAACCTAGAAACTATACTGTACATATATATTCTGCGGCTATAGCTAATTCTATTTGGCCTTGCTTGGGCCTAACATCAGCTTCTAATTTTTTGCCGTAATCCCAAACCTACCCTAATGTGTGCCATCCTGGAAGTTATTTCATTCGACCCAATCCACAGAGGTTATATACAGACAGTATTTAATATTTTCAATTTATTTTTCTTCGCAAGGATTGCTACCTTCTTTCAAGTACCTACCTACATTCTTTTAGTTTTCGTTAGAATAAAAATACATTTTTACACTCAAGCTTCAAGATATCATACGACATTAGGGCATGACGTTTTTGTATACTCGTCTGTAGTTGGCACTAATATGTAGCATCTCATGTTACAATTTTATTGACATTTTATGAGCTGATGTCTTTATGATGAAATTCTAAGCTAAACTATTCTTGAGGAATTAATGTCAAACGCAGCGCAGGAGGAAACCTTAAGAAAACCTTAAGCTTCTTGATAATAAATTTAAAAGTGTATTTAAATTTAAATGTTGTCATATAAATGAACATTATAATATAAAAGTGTAACTATTTATGTTGTACAAGCCCTTTTCTCTTTGTGGCGCACAATATACACTGTACAAACACTTAAACTGGAGGAGTATTGAATCGAGAAAGCCATCAAGTTTCTATTGTAAGGGTATTCTCTTTTTATTTACATTAATATTATATACCTATACATTTATTTTACGATCTGTTCTGCTGGACTCTTCCGACACTATTATGTTTGCTTATGATTGGTTGAAGAAACCATCACGCCACACCGTAAACCGTAACAAATGTTTATAGAGAACATCATGCCATACTATCAACATGTCATGCGATGCCCTGCTGGAGAATTGGGAGAATTAAATGGCATGACACTATAATCATAGTGAAACATAGTACACAGTACACAGCGTATAGTAAAAGGGAAGGAGTTTAGTTCGTCCGGCTGTCGGGCTTTATGGTATGTACGAAATTATTTATAATATAGGTATTAAGTGTATCGTTTTTGTGTGTAACGTATAAATGCATGTAGGTACTCACAAATATTTCATTGATGGCCAGTGACGACGACAGCTCTTATATATAGAAATTACAATTTGCAATTATATATAGTAGCGCAACTCAATTCTATTTAATTCAATTATTTATTTAATAATGAAAATGAAAACGGCCCAATGACTCATATACGTACTTGAGTAAGTACCTATTCACTAAAGTCCGGGTCTGTAGATGAAACATACCTCTTACCTCCGTTTGTACTACCTACCTATGCGTGGTCATGGTGGATTTACCACAACTACATACGTCATACAACTACAGCGTAGTAACAGGCCAGAGCAGGGATATAAATAAAAGAGTTGTTGATAACCTCGGAAGTACTGTGTGTAATACAACCCGACTTTCAAATTTAACAACTTACTGCATTCATAATCATATAGTTCCTTTCCTGCAAAGTTTAATCCACATTCTACATTCTACCCTTTATTATAATTCTATTGTATGTGCATAAATTATAACAATGCAGGGTGAGCATATACGTAATGTGTAGCTGTCTGTAATGTGCACCTTGTATAGTAGAACTTAATAATAATGTGTGAAAGTAAGGGCAAAGGTGGCTACTTGATAGTAGTTGATGTTAGTAGTACTTGAGTATTATTGTGTTATCAACAAGGGAACTGACGCAGTTTAAAATTACCAAACAGGTATATAATGTATAAATAATATTATATATAAGATAGTTGATGGGATACAGTGGGATTCAGTTGGATGAGATTTATTATTATTATTACTTTGGTTGTGGTTGTTGTTATTGTTGTTGGCGGGTTGGCTGGTTTGGTGCTGCTCCTACATTGTTATTGGATATGGAATGTAATAGTTACTGTGTATTTCAAAATCTTACCATGTAATAATATGTTACGTTCATTTTCCATTTCAATTCATTGTAAAAAGCAAAGGCAGGCAGATGTAACCAAGTTTTTTATGTACTCGGATTCCACTTTTTTCTCTATATGTGTATGTACCTACATCGTAGAATTTTATAGGATGCTGAGGCTGCCATTGGCTTGCAGTTTCTACGTAAATATTCCACACTATATGTATAACAGTACATTGCTGTGTGCATTTAATTTTGTACATTATATTTAGTATTCTGCGTAGCGTGTAGGAAGGTAGGTACCTACTAACTATATGCAGGTTTTTCTGTACTCGGGTGGCAGGAGAATTAAGGACAGAAGGCAGCATGGTAGGGACTTCAGTCAGATTACATTCAGTAAATAGTGAGTGTCAGTACAATACAGTGTTCCGTAGAGTAATACACAGACCACGGGCCGGGTCGGGCGGATACCGCATGTTTGTACTTATATACTTAAGTAAAAGCCAAAGCTTTGATAACCGAAGCTTTACTGATAGGATTTCGCTTTTGCCGTAGAACGCATCGTATCTAATGACTAATGACTGAGTGTGATTTGAATGAAATATTATCTTGAAGGAAAGATGTTTAGAGCTACGGCTACCTACGTGGATCCATCCCAGCTATGTATGTGTCCAATGCATTTTTTTTCAATTTGAATAATGAATACAAAGTTTATTTTGAAATAGAAAAATGAGGAGCAACTCAACGAAAGTTTGGGAAAGTCTACATTGGTTTCTTCGTCCAAGTTTTCCTGCTGTCGTCTTCTGGCTAGTAGCACTAAGTCTACAGAATATCGAACCTGGATAGTTCATTATGTCTGACTGAGAGTAGCTGTCTGCTTGTGGAATATAATGCCCATATTAGCATTGTCTGCATTTTTGAGTGAATCATTATATGTATTCTACATAATATAATTATCCTTTACGGCTAAAATGCTACCTTAATTTACCTATCTAATTTAAGACCCGCATATTGCAGGAAGCTGGAAGTGGATGAGCTTCGAGTGGATGATTATTTATTGACCAATTAATTTTTAATTTGGGCGCTTCAAAAATTATAAATTGAACTATTTACGAGTTTGTAATGCAGGTATTCATTTATTTATTTATTGATTAGCAGTACTTTCATTTAAAAAATTGAGGAGTGCCTCATAGCCAAGTAGGGTATGAATTGGGGATGATGGAGAATATTGGATATTAATAATAAGTCTTCAGATTTGTAATATTTCCAAAAATAAAGTTTTAAGTTTGATGTTGTGTCAAATTAATTAACTAATTACCTAATCAAATATGATATAATCCACCGTTATAATAATTCATGTTTTATAATTATATTCCAAAAAGCACAGTTTGAACAAGTCACAACTTTTCTGATCAGGTCCCGTGAATTTCAAAGTACATAATACATGACATAATACGTGAATTACATAATAGATACTAATACATAGTACACGCTAAGTAACGTACATAAACTAGCGACAGACACATAGTAATGCTGTAATATTGTACACACAAGAAGATAGAAATAGAAATTCCAAGGAGTAATAAATAAACTTTCTTTAGTATGTGCATACTACTGTACATACACTGTAGATATAACTGTATGAAATCTCTTTAATTACATATACAGTTAAAGTAGCCACCAGAGCACAGTATGCGGTCTAATATTTAAAAAACTAATAAGTTCAAGTTCATAGGACCACATGGGCTTTTAGATTTCTATTTGAAACTCAACTTTGAACAAAACAGTTTTAGTATGAAGGTATTCCCCTTATTACAAAAATGATTTATATTTAGTCCCATATCCCCGTAGCGACTAATATATATGCATACCATCCAAAACCAAAACCAAAACCAAACCATAAGCTATAATGGCCAAGCTGAGATAATCTCATTATATTATTATTATCCTTTCTAAAGTAATACTAACGATTAAGGATAAGCTATAATATGCAGTCCTAAACTCCGGAGGTAATGCTAATAATGCACAAACAATGGGAAATAATTAAAATTATTACAGTGTGTGTTTATCTTATAGGAGATAGCTGCTGATGACTCTCGCCTTTCTTGGCCCTACCGAAGTTATAATCTAACTCGTAGAGATATAGTTCAATAGAATATAGGGTATATAGTGTTGTACAGTTTTGTCTGGTACACTAATATAGGGTTTCTGATCTCTTCCATGATTTGTGTTATTGTGTTTCACGCGGGTAGAGTTCCAACTTGGAGCTGAAAGTTGGGAGTAAATGGTGACCCCTCCACGCCTAAAATACTTTGTAATATATTATTAAGCCACATGGCGATTATATAAGTACATACACCCAGGCATTGCACATAATATTATTAGTCTAACCCTACTTTTGTGTGCAAACTATGTAATATAATACGTATTAACGAGATGATACATTAGATATTATAATTTAGTGAAAGTACAGGGGACATTACCTCTAATTTAGATGTCTATATGCAGTTCCTGTAAGGATGAAAGGTAAGCATGCGGATAATTAAATCAACGCATCATTTTGCATAAACAATACTTATTGCATGGACTCCTATTCCTGAACATATTATTATTATCTTATCATAACAATATATATTTGATTTTTTTCCCCCATGGACGTCTTTGTCTGAATAATGGGATGGAGCGAGAGTATGTCTGTCTTCACGTTTGTAAGTAACTGTGTATTACAATGCGTTTTCTGTCGACATAATAATCTGTAATGGATATATGTGGAGAGATGGACGAGGAGTGCATTATGCAGCGCTGATTGGTGATATGTAGGGAGGATCATGCTCATGTTCACTTTCAGTTGACAATGAGAAGATAAAATGAAATCAAGTGGACATGATCTTCAGTTGTTATAACAATAACAATAAGCGACCCTTCACCGTCCCATCCCCATTGTTGAATGGGTATGGCTTGCTATGGTATGGTATAGTATTGTATTGTTGTACAGAGATGCTGTCAATGGGAATTTTGACAGAGGCTGAAGCTGACGAAGCTATGTAGGACAGAAGAGAAGCTTAAAACCGTCACCGTAGGAGTTTATTATAGGTTATATAGGCAGGTAGGTACGTATATATTAAATATAAAATAAATGGTAGTGATCTGTATGTATGTAGTATTTAGAGCAGTCTTATTTAGGACTCTATATGTATAGTATTAACTATTACTATTACCATTAGGCTATGAGCTTCATAATAGGAACATGAGTTTTGGAGATGGCTTTTGGTGGACGTTAAAGAACTCTCGTCTTTTACTGCTTACCACCCGTGTCGTTCATGGAGTGCTCAATTCTTCACAGAGATAGATCACAACAGTCATTCCCAACTTCAACCCCGGTGGTGGAGGAGCTTATATAGCTTTATGTACTATGTGTGTGTATTAGTACGTAGACTTTTGAAATAAAATATGCACTCTCGCCTATTTCATTAAATGGTCTATTCAGTTTTTACTTGATTTTTCCCCTTCCAAGTTCTAAGTTACTACCTAGACCCCTAGACCTGTAATGCATTATTATTGCTCCCAGGTTTACTTTTACATACGGGCAGAGAGACTTGTGAGAGGACGGACCCTTTAGTTTTGGGTCTCCTCGTGTGGTTTCCTTTAGTCTTCTGATGATTATGATAGGATACGATATACGATGCGGTTCACTTGTTTATTGTTACTACACAGACACAGACACAGGAGAACTGAGATTTCATTTGAATTTCCCTCAACCCGCCCCTTCCCCTTCGCTCCCTAGCTTCCTCTTCTTTTTTGACTGTTTCATCATATAAATATGCTTCGTCAAGTAATGTAATAATTGAGTGTGTATATCTTATAGATGCGAGAGCATGTGGAAAAATATACTCTTTTCACCGTCATATATTTACTTTTGGGTACTTTACCGTTCACCATTATTCTCATATACGAGAAGTCGTTTTCCTTTTTTGGGAAAATCGTTACAGCAACCGAGGAGAACCCTTCAATCTCAAGTCAAGAGATCAGAGAGATGAGAACTGCAAACAAGGATTGTAGAGATAGGTACTAGGTACAAATCCTTAAGTAGCATAATTACGAAAAGGGATCTTTTTTTTTGAAGACCTTACTATGAGATGAATATAGAATGAAAAATCAATGACAGTTTTTTTATTTACTAAAGTTTGAGCACTAAATCTGCAATCTGCATCGAATTACAACAAAAAATGCTTCGTAATAGTAGTTGAATAGAAGTGGTGTTGGAATTTTTATTTGGGAATTTGGTTTGAGAAGAAGCTCTTGTTTGTATGCCGCATTTTTCGATTTTTCTCCCCAAACGTTATATACACGAATTCTAAGAATTTCAAAAACCGTTGAAATTAAGGAAGGTTGTGAAAAAGGAGAAAAAAAATCTATTGAATTCTTAAGCCGAGGATGTTGCGGGGATACTCCATATCTGTCGCTCTCACAATTTACTAGGACTAGGGTATAGCAATGCAATGGGGAGAGATAGAGGGTATGTATAGGGGTAGGGGTGGAATTGGAACTTTGATGTGATCTGAAGTGGTAAAATAAGCGTAACCAAGTGTGCTGAGGAGCGCTGGGAGACGAGACGACTAGGATGGGATAGGAGAGGTCTACATCCTACAGAAAACGGATGTGAGAGGGATACATAGGTGGTGTGGTGCTGTACTGGCATGACTTTCTGAGTGAAATTCGAACCAATAGCTGACAATAATAAGTTTGTTCATGGTTCATTGTCCAGCTATTTGAGCAAATCTTTTCTTTCCCAGAAAAACGAAGAGCGGCAAGAGGCGGCATGCAATTTTTTACCCATTTCAATTCCGCTTGCAATCCGTTTCATCCCCCTTCTTGTGTTATTATGAATGTTACTTGGAGTTCGACTCAATTTTTTGTTTTGCCCTGCTGTCTCTGTCTTAAACCCTCCTTGCCCTCCCGTGTTTTATGAAGGACGTACTCCTGCTGTACTCTGTCCGAATCTGTTCGAAACCGAAGTCGGTAATTTAGTTTTGACATCGGCATGCCGCTCCTGTTCCTCTTATACTCTTCTCTTCTGTCATCATCGTCCTCCTTTGTGGATGAGTCTATGTGTCTGAGTGAGCTGATCAACTTGCGTCTCACAATCAGTTCTTTCCCCCCTTTTCTTTGTTACATTTTTCTCTTTCCCTCACGCCAACTTTCCTGACTTTGCTCTGGCCAGGGGCGGATCTAGAAATATTTTCTGGGGTGGGCAATACGTACCGCGAGTGAAGAATCAAAATGGTCCAAATCTAATTTAAGCTGGAATTTAAATAAGCTATGTCAAAAAAAAACAAATTAGATTGATATGTAAAATGTTAATTACGAGTTTTTGAAAAGTCCAAAATGGTGCATTTAAGTGTTTTTTGAAAAGTACGAAATATTATTTTTTCCTTCTTTTCAAAATTGCAAAATATTCTATTAACGCGCTTTTGAAAATCGCAAAATGTTCTATTCAAATGTTTTCAGGACCTTGTTATATTTTATTTTTTTTAGTATAAGTTGGCCATATTGGTTTAACTCTCCATATTAAATGTAAACTATGTTACTATGTTAAAAAATTCATTTTGTGGTGGGCAACTGCCCTGTTACCCACCCCCTGGGTCCGGACCTGGTACTGGCTACAGCTCTGTCGCGATAATGCATTATA
>JAQFZE010004901.1:0-10759 GCA_034695245.1 Dicyrtomina saundersi | reverse complement strand
AATATACGTGAAAGGTATATACAAACTTACTCCGCAATAAATCTCAATTTTGAATTTTAACATTATTCTTGTTGGACTACATAATTTATTACTTACTTTGCAATGTTTTACAAAAATAAATGTAATTAATTTTAAATAGAAATAAAAAGGAGTTTAGATACCCCTTGGATTTTGGATATACACTTGACACTTGATTACGCATCATAAATTAAACTGATTGAGAGTTCAAAAGCAAAATTGCCAATTAAATTTATTCCCTGTGTACTGTGTGTAATCTAGACATCTAGACCACGGCGCTACAGGAACTTCTCCCTCCGCCGCAACAAAACCCATGCTATAAGTTACAGAGATACAATATGAAGTGCAATAATAATGATTTTCCGTAAATCTCGATATTATGATGTGTCCTATAAAAAAAACTATATAGTCAACATCCACGCCAAACAAATAACCAAACCAAAAATCACTAAAATCCCGTAATGTGTGTGTAATGTGTCGAACCAGTGATGAGCCTCAATTTTCAATTTGAAATACTAGATGCTTTAAAGGGGTTTTAATCGGAATTCTTTTCTTATTCTGGGTAGATAGGTAATTTAAAAATGGTTATGATGAGTATGCAAATTGTACGTACTGCGTGTGCCATCATTATATGTAGGTACATATATGCAGCTTTACTTAATTTATAGATGTGAGTGGTACGGAAGCTGATGAAATGAAATTCCATGACTATTTTAAACGACACCACATGCAGATGCCCACTGATGACTTAATGTAAACCCGTTTAACGAGTGTTTTTTAAATTTTATTGACAATATATAATCATGATCAAATGGTACATACATATTAAACATATACGAATATTAAATAAAAACTGTGGAAGCTAGCCAGTAGCTAGCCAGCCATAGTGCTGTTTATTGACACACCATAATTTATTTATGTTTTTAATACTACATACCTCTCTGCCTGCCTGCCTGTCTGTCAGTCTGGTCCTAATACAATTACACCTGTATCTAGTACCTTCCTTCATACGAGACTTGAGACACACGTACACATTTAGTAAGAATGAGAAAAACGGAGGGCGACATAAACTCAATAGACACAGACATTTTCTGTGATGCTTTTTGGAATAGTTTGGTTTTTGGTTGTAGTTGTACTGTTGACTGTGTTTATGACTGCATCCCACAAAACCACAACATTTTTGCCTTCTCATACCCTTTTTAAACATCCACTATATTTTTCTTTACTCACTTTTTTCAAAACTGAAATCCTGTTAATACAATACCTCCGCTGAAACTGGTACAACGAAATTTTTAACGAAACTACACAGCCTCTGCAGTATAGTTAAGTTGTTGTTTTGTCCTAGAAGATTGAGAGCATTCGAATATAATGCTGTGCAATATTTGAGTGTGTGTTAATTATATGTAGAATACAGGAATCCATATAATTTGTGGATTTTGAGCCTCCTGTTGTTTGTTCTCGTTCTCGTAAATTAAAAAATTAGGACGAATATGCACAAGAAATATATATAAGAAGCATAATGGGGGTAGTTGTAACTATTTCAATAGTGGAATAATAATAATGTATTTTATTTAAAGGGGGCTTTTAAACTGTTTTTAATTTAGGAAAATTAATTTTAACCACCAAAATCAATTTTTATTTACAATAAAATTATACGTGTACTAGATGAGATTTAATAGAATTTACATGTAATTATGTGTAGGTTTAGTTATATAGACATTTAAATTATTACTTGTACTTAAAACGAAGGTAACATTCAGCTCTGCTTGAGTTATTTCGCTTTTCCTTTCCCCCCATGGATTCAATAAGTTATAATGAAATATAAATTAATAAATATTAATTTGGTATGAAGCTTTGCAAATATTTAGCTGTTTTCATAGTCTTAACTGATTTTAGTTGTTATTAATATTATTAGATTAGAAATGACATAGCTCCATGTGACAAATGATTCCTTGTGATGTAGTCGCACGGTGATAGAGGTCACCCAGATAATCCCTATCCGCTTCCCTTTTCTCAAGTATGTCTTTGAAAACGTTCCTGAAAGAAAATAAATATAGCAGCCATGAAGGTTTTTGAGTCTCAATAGCAAATCACCCTGTTATGTCAAAGTAAGGTATCGTTATTGTATATGTGAAAATACGAAAATAATGAATGATAAAATAATAGTGATTGAGAATAAAATAAAAAATAGCGGAAAAAGGTTAGTCAATTAAAATAGCATGAGTAGATCTCACATTAAGTCCGTGTCGATTATGTCTTGTATAAGTTGACAAAGCTGCTCATGTCTACATGCCATATTTTCAGTTTTCTCAATTGTCAGAATAGCCTTCCAAGTATCCTCCAATATCTCTGATCCAGTGAAATCCATACTTAAGAAATTCTTTTCTAAAGAGCGAATATGACGGTTCTTTCCCTTCCCGGTAGACATACTCGATGAGGAGGACGATGCAGCAATGTCCGAGTCAAAACTTAAAACGGTGAGCTCAACGGACTTTGGTCTTCTCCCAAAAACAGGGTCAATATGATGAGGAAAAGCTCGCCCAGACGTATTGGCCATGTTGGCATTCATAGATTGTTGGAAAAGAAGTCCCAAATAAGTTAAAAAGGCTAAAGTTCCTAAAATTGAGAACGGGTCAAGGAAACCTCCCATCATCCCATGTCCCCCTCCTCCTCCGCCGTACCCCCCACCGCTCCCATGACCACCACCACCACCTCCGTAACCCCCTCCGCTATGGCCGGAACCACCACCATAACTTTTTGGAGTGTAGTACGTACTGTGACCATAGGATGCACTCGTCCCATGACCTTTGCTGTCACCTCCTACAAGTAGACATAATTATCTTGAATTGAAATTGGGTCTTAGCGTTCCAATTAAATACTATTAAAATCATAAACTAGGTCATAATTGTATCTTTGTATCTAGCTACGTATGTATACTGTATACGTATATGGAAGGAAATGAAAGAAATAAGCAAGGCGTTATACCTTTGTGAACTGGCGCTTTGTAAGTCCCGTATTCATCGTAGCCTTTACTGTTCTGACCTGTACTGTGACCCGCAGTGCCGGTCCCACTTCCGCCATAGCCTTTGTGAGAGTAGTCATCGTAGCCTTTGCCGTAAGTGTCGTATGAATCATGGCCATAGAGTCCGTACTGGTCCGCATAGGCACTGTACTCATAGCCGGTTCGATCTGGCCCGACAATGGTAGACACCGTAGCTTGGACGCTTGGTTCTCCTTTGTTGGGTCGAGTGCGTCGATTTCCTAACTTAATTCCGTAAGTCGGATACTTTTTCTTATGGACTTTACCTGTTGACTGGATGTGGCTGTGCTCTGGCTCTTGATCCGAAATTAAATCATCATCCATTCTGGACTGAATGGGCTCATTATTATTTGACAATGAATTGGAGTTTATGGAGAGTTGGGAGGCGGTGAGTGAAGAAAAGTCAGGGATGCTGTGAATTAAATCCTCGACACTTGCTCTTTCCAACAGTTTCTCAATGTAGTACCAATGTAGATCTTGATTGGAGGATATCTTCATGGACCTGAGAACAAAGCCTGGCACGCCAATCTTGTCACTGACTGGCTCCAATTTAGAGATAAAGTTATTATATCTTGAGGTTAAATAATCTCTCAAACTTGGATCCATGTCATTTCTCATCCGGATTATCTTTCTCAACACTTCAGACTTTGGCAAGATCCTGGATAAGAATCCATCTCTTGACTTTTTAATCGCAAATACTGAACGTAGGGAATTCCACATACCGGGAAATGGAACGGTACGAAGCTCGATGGGTTTCCCAGGTAAAATCATCTGTGCATTTAATCTAGTTTTAATTTTTTCTGATGCCGTACTCTCATTTCCATGGATGACTTCAGCGCGAGTTGAAGTGGAATTACTGTAGATGGTCGGTGAAGTAGAAATGGAAGGGAGCTGTGCATTGTTGTGGATGTTGTTGTGATTGTTGTTGCTGTAGTCTTCTAAACGTTTTTTCTCCAAGCGACTTCGTAGAACGTGTAAATCTTCAATTTTTTGTCTTGCCAACGCTCCTAAGGATTTCCCTTTAGGAAGTGCGATGGAACTGAAAATATTTCCAAAGCCCTCCACTGACAGCTCAGTCAAACTTCCCAATCCAATAATGCAGCAACATAGAGTTAAAGACCGTGCCATGCCATTTAATCCGTACATAACTATAATTGTTTATTGAACCTGGAACTTGGTTCGAATTGCTGCACTCAGTAAATTATTCAATTCCTTATAGTTTCCTTCCTTAAAAAAATGTGAATAAAAAATTAATGTTAGTAAATATACTGGGGAAGTTTAATTTGCATTGATTTTAAATCAGCATGAAATAAATCAAGTAATCAGGAATAAGCTCCTATGCAAAATATTGAGGCGACAGGATGGAACGGTTTCTACATACACAGGCAAAAAACGAGGTTTTTTCCTTTTTCTCGTTCCAAGTACTACGTATTAAAAATGTAAATCAACCAAATATTTGAGAGTATTTAACAGCACGTATAAAACAAAATATTTTACTTCAGTTTTAAAAGGTTTCCATAAAAATTAACGATCGTCACTAATGCCAGAGCTGTTGTCCACATTAAGTTAAAGTATTAAAATGTTTATTGAATTTCGTAAACTTACCACCACTACTATACTGCACTGTTCGACTATATCCTCACAACTCGCCACACGACAATCTACACCGGGTTTCAAACTTCAATTAAAGGACATGAATTTTTAAAGTCTCGTTTCGGAGTCGAAGTCAGAATGACGACTAAAATCCTGACGACTTACAATTAGTAATAGAACTGAAGTTTTGGCGATGACTGTAAAGAGCATGATCGAATATAGTGTTTGTCGTCTCAAAGAAAAAAAAACATTAGGCGTTTAGTATTTTACAATTTACAGCGTACGGTGTACACGGAAGAGTGTCCCTTAATTCCAAGTTGGAATTCCCAACCAAGTACCAAAAAAAAATAAATAGTTAAATGTGTAAATGTAATGTAATGTAATGGTGATCTTCGTTGGCATTATTATTGGGATTAAAAGCCCAGGACTCTGTGTAGATTCCGCTATTTTCTTTAGAAAAAGGAATCCGGATCATGATGATATCAATCACAATCCATTTATGTACTTGACAATCACCAACAATATGTTGTGCAACTTACAAGTATACAAACGGCTTCAAGTACGAAATTTACTCGCATTACACTTTGAATGACAGATATAACAATTTTAGGTTTTTCACGGTCCAAGACATTCTATTTCACTGCCACTAATAGTGGCAGTCCTCCTCTCACCTGCTGCTCCTACTCCTCTGCTCTTACTATTATCCTCTACTTAGGTACATACGCAATTATATCGAATTCCTCCTGGTCCTCTTTATTATTTTAATGTGACATCTGTTGTTCTAAAAAACTTGAGCATCCTCATCCTGACAGAATAGTCATGATGAATCTAGTCGACCATTAATTCACTCTCCTGAGTACAATAAATAGAGTCGACCCATTTCAGAAAATGATCCACTATATAGGGAAAACACAGTAGGAGAAAACATTCAACATGTATTATTTACGTCTATACACATTAAATAATTTGTTGTGGAGTATGGAAATGAAAATAATGATGTAAGTCCATACAAAGAAACTAATCCGTTCCGCAGATATAAAAGCCAAATACAGAATGCACTATTGCAGACAAACTGAAAGACCTGAAAATCTGAGAAGGTGTCGTCTGATTGTGCCACTATTACTGTTGCGAGCGAATCAAATACATGGTCTAAAAAATGGGTAGTTGTTTTAATGGGAATACAGATGCAGAGAGTATAGTTATAGAACAGAATGATGTTGATTGTAGAGCACCATAGGCAGGCGGATACCGTTTGTCTCATAAGGCTCAAGAACAAATTATATCCACAATCTATGTTCAGACAACGCGATTACTCGCGTTATGGAAAGATGAAGAGTTGACACTATATAGATACATTAATAAAAATGCTGATTTTTGCTCCCAATCCACACGATCCATAGGTTTCTAGTCCAACGGGACAGAACTAATTTCGTTTAATTTTATTTTCCATTATCGCATCAAAATCAACCTTCTTATAAGGTACTTAAAAAAATGTCAATTTTTAAAGGTTAACTTCCACATCATAAAATTGGTGCATTCTGAATTGTCATACAAATAACATGTTTTAGGTCACGGGATAAATGCTATAGTGCACTGGCTTCATTGATGAAATGAACAAAAAATAATTGTAAAAAACTTAACATTTATTTAAAAGCAAAATTAAAACACCCAGATTGGACATTTTTGAGATATGGAAGAGTGTCATATGCATTATAATCTATTAAATTCTTCTCAATCTTGGAGTTATGCTGCTTAAATTGAAGGCTGGAGCTGGAATAGGGATGACAGCAATTTCGGGGGGTGGTTTTACATCCAAGGACAAGTCATCCTCACTGCAGAAGTCAAACTGTGTGAGCTTAGAGCATTTACTCGGATTTCCAACTGTCTCCGTAATCAAATCTGACACGTTTCCGGCACTTCCAACAAAGTACTTGACGAGATTCCTGTTCGGTTTAAAAAAAAAAATAGTTGAATATAATGGGGGTTAGAATAAAATGCACAGTATGATACCCTCGTTTTATGAATTAGATAATTTTTAATATTGTTACATGACAGTTCCTCCAATTTCTGAATTTATTGATCGAGCAGCACATGCGGACGAAGCTAGTGTTTCACATATTAATTTTTGAATACATCTGAGTTGGTTTGGGTCCTTTTTGTAGGCATGATACCATCGTAGTATCCCTTCACTGGTCTTGGCACTCATGTCCGTCCCCGATGCACTTCGGGATGTTCTAATGAGTGTTGGTCTCGTGGATGAAATATTATAATTACTATTATTGTTTTCGTCCACTGCTGTGGTCTCTCCGTTTTTGCCGACCTCATCTTTAACCTTATCGCTCGCCCAGTCTCCAAGGGAAGATAACATTTTAGCCACAGAGTCGGCATCTATTAAGTTGAGCAAGGATAAAGAGTTTCCAATGGATCTTCCAGCTTGGTGGTAGCAAAGAAAGGATTTAATTCTCATTAAACTAATAGTTTTTTTAGGACATTTAAAACAAAATTGTGATGTGGTTGAATTAATAATCTGCATGTTAAAGCAGTGCAAAAAGTATATATAATAAACGCTTTAATTCTGTTACTCACCTGCTCCTCCATCCACAACTGAAAATGTAAGTGCCCCTAATAAAGCTGACACAAGGGAGACGGCTACTAAGGTTGTTAAATCAAATCCTTTGTTGTACCGCTTGAATTGATGACCTAAATCACCAAATATTCCATACCTACCGTTCGGTGCTGACTCAATTTGCATCTGATCATTTCCTGGAATCCATTGCGGCTCCCTATGTACAAATCTCGGAATTGACTGTTTCGGCCTAAATGTTGTTGCTGATGATGATGCTTGCTTAATCTTTACAGCAGATATTTTTCCAAGTGGCTTATTTATCTTCACGTTAACATTATTCTTGAACTGATTTGGACTCCATGAAGAATTATCGTCGGCACTTGGCATTGTCACTGCCATTTGCGCCGACACGAGTATATACAGTACTACTAAAAATAAATTGAAATTTACAAATTCTTTGAGTAAACTTTTCTTTGACATTTTGGTAGGTTTGAATTTTTATTCAATTACTTTGAATGTGGATGTTTAAAAAAATTTAACTGTCGAATGGAAACAATACTAACAGTAACAGCCAGACCTAGACAAGACTGAAAGTTGAAGAAGGGTTGTTCAAGACTGCCAATCGACTCAAAACTCACAAGCATCTCCTATCAATTATTATTGTAATAAAATTAGAGAAAACCATCGTAGAAGGGCCAAGCACAACCAGGCACAACATACGACAATGACGACAACAGCCTCAACTTTGTCATGATAAGCGTCATTGATGGTATTTCTTCATGGTAATCATTTGAGTTATAGTGTCATCGTTAGAAACTTGGTCCATTTTTATAGTTGATTGAATCGGAAATCACAAAAGAGAAGTTGATTCCATACGTATGCAGACATACTATATATATTAGCGTGTACATAGATAGTTTTAGCCTTTACTGTGCTGTTCTTTAATTCTTGTGAGATCCATCGGATCATGATCATGAATTGTGCTATAATAACACGATGATATGATTGAGTGCAAGTAAAATTTTAAGTCAAGGGCAAGGGACGACGACGATGCGGACGACAAACGAAACGCGTTGCTTCATTTCATTTACTATATATATGTGTCTTTGTTTAATTCCCAAGATCACACTTCATCTAATTCAAAGTGAAAATAATTCCTGAATGAGTTTTAACTTCACGACAGAGTAAGTTAAAAGGTAAGGTTTTTTAGAAATCCCCAATTCACCCACTCCATGACGATTGGCACATATCTTTCTGGCGTAACTCAACCATCATCCTGTCAAACGGAGTCAGTCAATAGAGCGAGACTAGCAACGAAATCAATGATGAGAGTGCAAAATTTTCTAAACTTGTAAAAATATTGTTTACTTACAGTAAAAAAGCGCTGTTGAATATGGAAAAACCAATCTTTGAAAAAAAAAGTCTGATATGACCAGCTAAACAGTACTCAACACCACTTAAAACTAAGACTGCAGTCTGCAGTACATCACGAAGAACGTTGTTGACGTGTGGACGTGGGCAAGATGAGACACTTCGTGGTTAATTCCTCAGATTTTAAATCTTTTTTTGCCCCTGATCTGATTCGGACTTTACTTTAAAGACTGCGGGATCTAAGTAACCTACTAAAAAATGCAGTCTTTCTTTATAAGTACCTAAATGCTATTGTTATACTACCTATGTAAATTGCTTCATATTGCTGAATATTCATAAACCATAACAGAATTTTAAATTTTAATCTTCTACTTAGGATCATTAGATAATTAATTCAAAAGCATAAATGCACCTTATTTCTTATGTGATGTGGTTCTTCAAGAAGTAAAATACTGCTACAGCACTCTACAGGACTTTGGGAGTTAAAAGTTGGACATCCAAGCACTAGATAGTGCCAAGAGCTGAGCATCTGTTTCTAGGTGGGGAAGCTATAAAGTTTGGCGCGATTTGTGTGGTACTCGTACCCATAAATTCAGGCCGAGATCATTAGATGTGACAGGATAAACAGAACTTGTCTCTTGGCTTGGTTGGCGCCTGTATTTTTACAAGATTGAGGTACAGATATGTACACTGTTTGTCTGCAGTAGAGTCAAAGCGTTCAACCTAATTTTTAAATAAAACTAATAATTATGTAACGTTAATGCATTGTGCAACACTGTGCAGGAGTTTTAGTGCTATTGATTTTTATTGTTCAGGATTCCAAGGACGTTTTGGCCTGACACTTTAAAATTGTATTGTATTTACTAGTATAACTGTCAGTCTCTTACTTAGTTCGGATATTGTTTTGTGCAACTTTCATTTCATCGTAAGTGATATGAAATAGAAATACATTGGCTTAATTCATAATTGATTCCTTATTCTTACATTACCAAGCTTTATTTGTTATTAAGTCCGTAATGTTCAATCAGCCCCAATAACAGAATGATTCCGTATACAGTAATTTACATTTTTAGCGATTTTAGTTTCTTCTTCATTTCGTCAGTCGTAACGTCAAAACCTCTCGAAACTAAATTAGTTTGTACAATATTTAATGTAGTATAATGATAAAAATGTATATTATGTCACATGTATGGAATTCAAACTGATATTAATGTCAGATATTTTGCTTCGTGGTTTTGTAAGTTTTTCTAAAGCACCAGTTGAAGTTTTGGGAATTGGTTCTGTCCATAAAATTATGCTTGGCAAAATCCAAATCAATTTATTATATTTTAATCATTTGTATTACATTTCCAGAAAAACCAGAGCCATGCCGAGACATAAGGCAGTAGTCCAAGAGCCCGAAGCAGAGGCTGATATGCCTGACCAGGTCATTGCTGCAATCAGATTCGGGATGGACTCAATAAAGGAGATATGTAAAGATATATTGCCGCTTTGTAGCGGAGGTAAGCATTAACAATAAGCATTAATTTTAAATTATTGTAAAGTATATAGGTAGGTACGTATAATTAGAAGTCGTGTATGTGGATTATATACGGAAGGTGAATTGTGCAGCTAATTTGGGCGTCTAATACAATAAAAGATACGACGGTGGACGAAATACATATACGAAGGACTGAATTTATCATCATAAGTTATTATTTCGGACGAGTTTTCATTTGTAGAATTATGATTAGGTTCTTTTAATATTTTAATTATATCGAATAAAATAATATTTGACGAAAACTAAAAAAGTAAGAACGTTTAAATTTCTCAGTACACAGAAGGAGAAAATACAAGAGTGAAATTAAGCCTCAGTCGATAATGGAGTCCAATGATCCCAGGCTTTACTAGTAAAGAGTAAATTAAGGTGGCAGTCAGGCAGAAGTTTATTGGGAAATTTAATGCAGAGAAATTAACGGAAATGTCGTCTAGTAGCGAGACTGAGGAAGGAATAGAGGGCCTCATAAAGATCTATAAAATCTATGTTGTTGCTTAAATACAGTGTGCAAATATTATAATTGGGCAACTACTAATGTATATCCTAATGCTTGTTTGTCCCTTGGGGTCTTGCAATTATAACATGGTACAATTTAGGGGAGAGGGATTTCATAATAATTATGATGAGCGGGGGG
>JAQFZE010004900.1:0-10759 GCA_034695245.1 Dicyrtomina saundersi | reverse complement strand
ATTTATTTTGTGAACTGGAAGCAGCTGGGTGTAAATACTTATGTCTGACTTATTTAACCGGGAAAACGAGAGAGAGAGAGAGAGAGGATCGCTTGAACTGTACTGTGTGTGCAGATAAAAGCCTCTTATATGATTAAAGCTGACGTTGGCCAGTTCTGTTGCCAGTAGAAGAGTGCCAGTTCAAGAAGTCAGAGAGACCAAGTCGAAGATGTGGAGAGCCTATGTAGGGCCGAGTGGTGAGCTCATCCGGAACGATAATGCGGTGTGTAAGCATCATGCTAAATGCGTTCGATATAAGTTAGCCTGTGCCATGTATAAACAGCAAGACTGCAGGTTCTTTGGACTTTTTTTTCTACTTCTTTTTCTTCTTCTATTTGTACTTTCCTTGTCTGATTCTGTTTAATCTAATTCTAAATTTAAATTTAAAGAAAAATTTATACATATTTAAAGTTCCTTTTTGTAGGTAAATACATTCAACATTTTATGTAGCTTGTATTAATTATGCCACGGAGGTTCTTTTTAATACCTGGGTTTTTGTATGATTTTACCTGCGTATATATTTATACAGCTCTGGGGACGTTACGTTGCAATGGTATGATTAGTTTTCCAAGGCTGACAGTTGCTAGTCTTTGAATATGCACGTATACATATTTGCAAATTACAAATCTACCGGAAAAAAAGAAATGTTTTTTAGTATTTTCGTGGAGGGAAAATCAATACTTTGAAACATATAAATTTGGTTTGTGTTGACTTTATTTTTTATTTATACTGACGGCTTAGATGTAATTTGGTATTTGGTTGTCTGTTTAGTGTTCCACATCATGAACCAAGACGGTCATCGAATGCTGTGGGTCGATCAGAGAGCTGCAAAGAACGTGTTCAAAAGGTAAGTTGACATTTCGGTTCTAACATTGTATTAAACAGTTATACGTTCGTTCACATAGTCTTTCAATGTTAATGTTAATGTAAGTGACGAAGGAGATAGTCTGTTGTATTCAACATTCAATGATTCAATTTTTTATGTAGGCTACATTTGATAGTAGCTAGTGTTTTTAATCTTTTGGTGTACTCCAAATTAAGATTTTTTGTATCGCTTCCAGCATGTAGATAGCTCTGTTAATTCCAATAGTAAGAATAATTATCGAGCTCAAAAAATAGATATTTACTTTAGTCTTGCAATAGAATTATTAAGCTTTTTGCAATTTTATCCGGATGGTCGTTATATTGTTTTTCTAATTGTTTTCATTAAATTTTGTCTTTTCTTTTTCGTACTTTACATACGAGTTTGAAATTCTTTCGCGTGCTAAAATTTGCTTTTGGACAGACAATATCTGAAAATGGTGGTTCAAATTGCATGTACATGCCACATGAGTGTAAATTAGAGTACTCATTTTCGTCTAAAAAATTGTGTTGGCTCTAAAGTTCAATCTTGTTTTTAAGTTAATTATAAGATTCCTACCAAATATTGAAATTTAATTATAATCTCATTGATTTTGCCTTCCAGAAACATACGAGAGAAAGAAGAAAGCACAGTGATCCTAATCTCACTTCTAAGACAAGGTAAAATTCATGTTTTTGAACTTATTTTAAAAGACTCAATTATACGAGGATTAAATAATTGACTCAGAGTTCATGCACTATCCGCTAACGATTTGAATTCCAGTCTCAATTTAATTATGACGGTTATATAATTGACATTGAAAGGTTGAAACTTTGTGAAATGAGTTTGAAGTAGATACGTTTTCTAATGGTATGTTGAAAGGATGGAAATTTTAAAATAATTCCAAGTCAAAATTCAAATCTTCGCTGTATACAGCTATTGGCTATGATTACGCTGATTAGAAAATGAGCTGTCGTGTTATAATACATAATATGACATCAAAAGTAGTCATGTATTAATATATAAGTAAGAATTTACACGTGTGAAGCTAAGTTCAAGAATCCTGATCTTCGTCGTCATTGAAAATAAGAAGGACTGAACCTATTTTCGTAATCGGGATCTTAGGCAGACTTGCGATTAGTTTTTGAAGTAGTGCAGAAGCTATATGTAGGCAGGTCCTTTGATTCACTGTGGAAATTTATTTTCTTGGAATTAGTGTTACAATTTAATAATCTGAAATGACATATTATGTAAAAGTAAGTAAGTAGGTAGGTATGTAGATAAAAGGATATTTCTGCCGTAGTATAATAATTATACACCGACAGTAAAGCTAAAGTAAAAGTTCTTTTGCACTATATGAGTGTGGAAGTGAATGAGAAAACGGAGAAAGAGGTTAGACTGTATCTCCATACTATATGCGGAGGGCGGTGAATTGAATAGATGAAGATGACTGACGGTATTAGTAATAGTAGATGAATAGTACAAGGATACAAGATTTATGGACAATAGACGGGGAAGGAAGGAGTCTAGATATAGATAGGTTCACTATTACGACTACCATACCACACCACACACTACTTTCTATTAACTGTCGTTGACATTTTGCAAACATTGTGCTTTTTTTATATGATTATTATTATGCACTCTCCTACCCTCCTTAAAATCATACATAGGATTTTGTGAAAGCTGGATAGCATATACTGATAGTTTAGTAGGTAGTAAGTTAGTAGGTAGGTAATTCTATTATCAGTTCAGTACTCACATCCACCTATCCCTTCCTCCTTCTGTAGATAATACACCTACCTAATCATTCTACGCAAATCTGAAAAGATAAATGTAAAATTCTATTAGCTTAAATAGCGTTTCCCATTTTCATTTTTGATGTAGGTGTACTACTATATTATGTGAGAGTCATGATATTACAAATACAATGTAAAAAGGTCGTTTAAGGTTCAGGTCGTTATTCTGCGTTGTAGACTCACTGGGGCCATGCTTATTACTTTGTTGCATACATATATGTTATCCCAGATATAGAGTAAATATAAAGGAGTACTGTAGAAGCAAATGTAGAGGATTCAAAATAAGAAGAAGACAAATATCATCATAATCATAATATACTCTCTGGAGGTTGTTTTTACAAGCCAAGCTCACCTTATGGAAGTTAGAGTATAGAATGTCCGGATTTACGTTGTTAGTGATACCGGAGTCAGATATGATGAGGATCATACAAGCAGAGGTAAAAGGTACAGTTGGTTTGGTAGTTCATATTGATTAGACGAAAGGACAAAGTACCACATTTTCACCGACAAAACCTTCCATCTCTCTTTCTCGTCATCGTGGACTTGGTTGGTTGTTGAGGTTAGGTGGTGAAAGTTCTTATAATAGAGGTTTTTATAGATGTGCCTAATGTATGAATTATTTCTAGTAGTGCTTCATATGCAAGGGCTGTCTATGTTATGATGATGCTGATACCGATGATAGGCTGAAGAAGTTAACTTAAAACATTGTATATGTTTTTGTCTTTTTTTCCCAATTCTTTTGCTTTGTTTTGTTTTGTAATCATACGAGTTCAAAAGTGTGTGGTCTCGAGTTCTGGTCACCAAAAAAGAGTGCTTGTTAATGTAAAGAGATATGTATCTGTGGATGTACCTATATAGATAGTACTGTTTACTGTAGCGAAAGAGTCAACTCACTACGAGCGAAATGTATATCGGAGATCGCAAAGCATCACGCCATTATTCACAGAAATCTCCTAGTCTTGTTGTCTTCACTTCCTGTATTTTCCGTAACCGTAACCGTTCCCGTATCATCTAATCGTATCGTATCAACTATCAACTTTCCTTTTTTTTTGGATTTGGAGTGTAACACGACTACAGTGCATAGTGTTGGATGTTAGCTATAATTATAAAAATATATACTGATAAGTCAGGAGTCGAGGATTTGTAGAAAATAATATTATGTTGTTAGCAAGAAAATGATTATTGTGTTAGATGTGTCTATAACTTTGTTATGGTATCATGAGTCAAACGCTATATAATTATTTAGGAAAAGTATGTCTATATCAGAATAGCTATAAGAAATGTATCTGTCCAGATAATGCATAACATGTTACCTACTTTCTTTTCTTTTACGTTTGTGGGGAAATAAATAGGACTCTCCAGTATTAGAGTCCGGGTGGCCACAGGAGTTATAAGAGAGGCTCCTCCAGTGTTATTTTGAGTTGGAATTTTTGAATAAGAATAAGAAATAAAGTATTTCAGTATGAAGGCTTGACATATAGGTACCTATAATAATTATATGGACATGGACCTACATGTACGGCTCAGTCTATCGACTAACAAGTGTTTGTATTTTTGGTTGTAATAAATTACCATCTTTTTTCCCCTGCTTCCCATTGTAGATTGAGACCAAAGCGAAAAGAGCGAAAGAGAAAAAATTGTGAACTTGGGACATTGAGACGTGTTCTGGTCTGGTACAGGTCGGGTACTATATTCCCTAGTCATTCAGCTCGTTTTCCTTTTCTCTCTTCTGCTGCGTCTGCTGCTACCGCACAAAAAGTCATGAAAGCTTCGAAGCTCGACTTTCTTTTATTATAATTAGATTGTAAATTTAGTAGATTTTTGGTTCTCTCTTTTTCTCGCTAAATTTGGTGAAGTGAAACCGAAACAGAAAGGGAAAGAGAGAGAGATAGAGTCATCAGTATAATTACTTGATACATGCCGTACACAACTTACTGTATTGGGAGCCGCCTAATTTAAGTTAATAAAAATTCTCCATTGCTAGTTTGTTGTTGGAACTGGAAGTGGTAGCAGCTTCAGACAGAAAAGAGTTTGAACCCTATTTCTTTTTCCCTCTCGGTTTTCTCTTTGTACTTTTCTGTATCGTGATACTACCAAGGAAAAATTGTCATGTTCTTCTCCGTTTTTCTTTCTTTCTTCGACGTCGTCGTCATTTCTTCTGTTATGCCTACAATTTCTTAAATACTATACTGTAGGTACTTTCACTTGCACTATTTACCCAGAAACGTTCGTAGTTTCATTATGAAACTATTAACACGGGCATTTTAACAGTTTAATTTTGGTTTTTGTGGAGTGAAACTGTAACTTCTGAAGTATATTCAAGTGGAAGAACAAGCGATAGAGACTTTTTAAGTGTTTTCTCACCATGTTTCTGTTGTGAACTCTGATAATTTTGAAGTTGTTCTCCAGACTTGAATTTACAATCCTGGGTTTCTTTTTTTAACTTTGATCTTATGAAGAATACACTTTAGTTTCTTGGTCCAATAGTTTTGTGTCACAAGTTTGTGCTGAGAACTTGGAGCCTTTATAGTTTTCAATGGGTCTTAAAACGCGATGAAAGTGAACGCAGGGAAGCATAATAGTGAAAACGACGATCATTCTGTGGGACAAGATCGTCGATGTGTTTCGGAGAGGTACAACAAGCAATGGTTATAGAGTGTTCCGTAACGATCAGTCATGTTAATATCAGTAGAAATGTAAAGGATTTGATTATGCAGTTTTGTATTTGTATACATTCATTTGAATTTGTTTAGCCAACGATACTGTCCAGTAAAATTTCCCCTGATAAATATTTTATTTCATGGTGTAGATTTGGCGACAGCCCTAAAAATAATTTTACCCGCTAATAGCGAATGCATTACGTTGACGTAACTTTCAAAATTTAATAAATATTACAGATCTATAGCATGAATTTTTAGTAGGTATAACTTTTATATTTACGTTTGGTTTACATGCCTACACTGAGTCTATTATTTTAATCTGGGAAATAAATTGACGCGTGTTGCGAATTTGCATTGATTTATATTATACTAGGTAACATATGTTTATGAATTATTAATTTTATTTTTCTTAAATTTTTTTAGTGATGGCGATCTCGATAACCAGCGTCATTTGTCTGATGCGAATAACTCAGGAAGTTCGTCCAATTCCAGCTTATCAGCAAGGTAATAGTTTACTGTTCTGTCATAAACGGCTAACATTGACTTGTATTCTTGTATTTTATAGCTGGAAAATATTTTACTTGTGCATTATAACGATTATATATAAATAATACCGTAAATGAACCAATAACCGCCTGGTCTCAAAGTACGGGGGCACAAATAAGCGCCGGGTTGTCATTCCCAAATATTTAATTAGAGCCGGGTCTCAAATGAGCACCGAGTAATAAATAACTAGGCATATTAAACGTATTATAGAACATGTTTCAAAGAACTGAATGTTAGCAGCATATCATTTTGATCAAAAGCACCTCTAATAAACATTCCCTTGTCAAATTTAATAAAAAACAACACAAAAAAGCTGATTTATAGGCACGATTTTGTATGACTGCAAGCTTTAAAAAATTAATATACGCCGTGCTCAAATAAGCGCCGGGCTGTCACTCCAAAAAATCAAAGAGCCTTAATTAAAGAGCTTATCCGGTCATTTATCACTGTATATGTTTTACAGCTACGTAGTAATGTGAAAATTGCTTCTAGATGAATAATTTTATTTGATTTACATTTCAGAAGTTTGGATAGCCCTAGCACCTCGTTAGAGCTTGTTGGTCCATCATGTCAGTCTTCCTCTTCGCTCCCCGGTCGATCTTCGGACACACCCGAAACGACCGTTGGTCATTCCGGTGTTCCAGATTCCTTAAAACTTTGTCCAGGTTGGGAAGGAGACAGTGATATTGAAATTGATCAAGATCCTCCTGACTGGACGAAAAATGTGTCCGATGAAGTACTAGCTCGTTTGGATCGGCTAGGAAAGAAAAGGCAGGAAGTTCTAAATGGTAAGCTAATTCTGAAATTGTAAATCAATTATCTATGGGTACTGACAAAATATTTAGTCGCTGTATTGCATGAAATCAAATTTACTATGCATGTAATAAAACAAAGAGGTTTCTGGCAGTAGAGAATGTTCAGGACACTTTTGAAGAGATTGTGAATGATAGACAGATGTGTTTTGTACGAAGTGCTTGTTTTACATGTGTTCATTTTTCAGTAAAATTTTGCAAGTATAATGTAATATAATTTTTTTCTTCTCTTTTCAGAACTTTTCCACACTGAGCGGTCGCATGTAAGGAACTTAAAGGTTATCGATAAACTCTTTCACCGCCCCATTCGGCAGCAGCAACTTGTTCCTCAGGATGTTATAAAAATGTTATTCGCCAATCTTGAAGAGTTGCTTCAAATCCACGAGCAATTCAATACGGCTTTGAAAAACAAGCGCAAGGAAAGCCCATTGGTTGGTGAAATCGGTCCAGTCTTGTTGGAAATGGTACGGCGAATGATACTAAAGTTTTTTAATCCGATTTCAGAGAAGTAGAAATGAATTAATTTGACCTTCAACCTTTGCTGATGTTTGTATTTACTTGTTTGTAGTTCGATGGGGAGAACGGAGAGATGTTCAAGACAACAGCTGCGTATTTCTGTGCGAAGCAGCAAATAGGACTTGAATTGTTAAAGGAAAAAAGACGTAAAGATCCCAAATTTCACGCATTCCTGATGGACGCTGAAGCAGACCCAGTTTGTCGTCGACTCCAAATTAGTGATATGATTCCAATGGCCATGCAAAGACTTACCAAATATCCTCTTCTTTTCGAAAATTTATGCAATTGTACTCCTTCTGGCACTGAAGAGAATAAAAATATTCAGCGAGCTGTGGAAATGAGTAAAGAGATTCTAAATAGTGTTAATCATGCAAAGAAAGAGGCAGAAGATCGACAGCGTCTCATTGAAATCCAGCGACGACTGGATAAATCTTCCATAGAAAAAGGCATTGATAAAGCAGATCCAGCTGTAATAAATGAACTACGGGTAAGCTACTTTTTTACCGTATATACTATAGTATAGTAATGTTATTTTGGGGATTTTATTGAGCGGTTGAGGGTTGAGCTTATGCTCTCATTGCATTGGCCGGATTTTCATTGAACTAGTGTGGCGCAAATTAAAATAGAATAGTTGTGTTGTAGAAACTAAATATATTATTTTTCTAATTGACTGTTTACATGGTTTAACCATTTAGTTTTTGATGTAAAAAGCCACAACTTTGCGGTGTACAGCTGCTAAAACATGCTACATACATATTTTTAATAATGGAGCGACGTAGCGATTAGCAATTTCTATTCCATTCACTGTCTGTCATGTCGACATGTGGATTTTGTATTGTCAAGAAAGATCGATATTCTCTCTTTTGGAGTGTATGCTTCTGTGAAAAGTTTGTTTCGAAGTCTTTAATTTACTTGCAAATGCAAATGTGCCAGGAAATAATCGTCATCCCCCTATTTTTTTTAATTACAGAACTTGGACTTTACCAAATATAAACTTATTTACGAAGGACCTTTAAGTTGGCGCATGACGAAAGGGAGCAAGCAAAAATCTGATTTCCATGATGTTCAAGCAGTACTTCTGGATGATATGGTCGTTCTTTTGCTAAGAGAAAATGAAAAATTCATCCTGAAAATCCATTATTTAAACTTTGCTGGAAAAACGGATCGTGTTGTTGCCAGACCTATTATTAAGTTGCACAATTTACTTCATCGACCGGCCGCAGCTGGTTAGTGTAACAAGCAATCTTTTATGTATTTTATGTTTGTGTGTCCAATAATGATAATGGAATTAGATATTTTTTCTTTTAAGTTTGTTGTATGATTTTTATGTGCCGTATTTTGTTGTCAATTTGCACATCTCTCATAATTATGGAATCCAATTTTCAGATAAGAAAGCGTTTTTCCTGCTAAACACAACCTCTTCTAATATGAACATGTATGAACTTTGGTGTTCGTCGACAGAAGAGCGTAAAATGTAAGTGAATTTTAAAAACATATTTTAATTTTATTGTGTTGTGTAGGAAGATCGTGGCATGTGTTTAGTTAACGATACGTAAGAGTCTAGTTGTTTATCTTGAGGGTAGACTAGACAATTTGACCAGATTGACTGGTTTTTAAATCTCGGATAGTAGATAGTTGCTTAGGATGAGAGTATCCAGTCCGATGGGATTCTAATATTGCTTCGTATGATAATGAGCATTTTATTTAACACAAGTTAAAAAAAGTCTGGCTCAGAATTTTTGCGATTTAGTATTGTAATTTTATAAATAAAAAGTGTATTAGGATTAGTTTAGTTATACTGCTAGCCTTTACCGTCGAAAGTTAACATTAGATATTTTACAATTTCACCTACGAAGTCTCAAGGCCACTCACTAACAACACTAGTCAGATATTGAAAATAATGAATGAGGTATTTAAGCGTAGTAATTACCAAGTTTTTTGGCTCAGTTTCATTTAATTTTGTACTACGGATTCGGCTTTGCAACTCCTCACTTAATATGTAACGACTGTTGTGATCGAACTGTGTGTTACTTAAAAAGTAATACCTTATTTCCAAGTCTTTTATTCATGGATCACTATCTTTATTGCTGTTGCTGTAATGTTAATACTATAATATAATGATATTATGTATCTTTAACTTGATGCTTTCAACAAAGTTTTATTATAAACTTCTTTCGAACTCATTTATTAAATTCACATGTGTGAATTTCAATTTAGATTGACAATTATTTTATTGGAATTGCGATGACAGGACTTGTTTTCATTTACACATTATGTTAGTTCATTTTATATTACGAATTCAAATGAAGTATTGCAGATCGCTTTCCAATCCCCAATTTTTTATACAGTGTTGTTACAAAAGCTTATTGTACCCCAGAATTGTAGAATTTTAGTGACATTTTGTGTAGTTCTGGGTGAAGAGTTTTTTACTGTTGGCCAACTTTAGACTTGTTGATGGTGTGTGGCAATTGTGATGCAAAGCGGATGGAATTTTAATGATCTTCAGTCTAAGTAAGCGCATCTGGATATGTTTATTATTAGTGGCCCTCCACTTCCACCTTCGCCTAACCTATGCACCCAAGTAGGACCTATAGGATAAGTATTAGTTGAAACTTTGTAGGTACTCTGTACTTGGACTACTCATATAGCATATAGAGCAGTGCCGCTGCTCATTCATGATTCACATAAAAAATTCAGTGTGTCGCCTGAGTCTGTCTCCAGTATAACCTATAACCTATAGGGTTATACCTCATAGGTTTGTGCAGATCTTTGCTCGTGGGGCTGAGCTAATTTATTTTATAGCTCGTGTTCGAATTCGAAACTCAATATTTAAATACAATTTATTCTAAAAGCAAATTCATTCATACTTTAAGACTTGAAAGGTTGACGTAATGATAAATGTGAAAGTGTAAAACTATTGCTGCCTATAATTCATATAGATAAGTAGTATGTTAGTTAAATTTCTAAGAATGTTGGGTTTATTTTTGTGGCACGTTTTTAGACCGATAACGATTTAAGCTGTTAATTTCACAATTCGAGAGTTCAATATATTTATGTTGGGTCACTTCACTCATGTACAGGTATCATTATTTGACTACTGATTCCAGGTTAATCAGTAGTGGTATTAAGAATGAATAGTGTCGCGTTAAAATAGTAGACTATGAAAGTTGAAAAATGTATCCTGGGCGAGCACAAAAGCACCAGTAGTAGTAATTAATTCAATTTGGATTGCATTGATTTCTGTTTCTGCATGTAATTGCGTACAAGCTCACACAGTAAAATGTGTGTAACTGAGGAATGCCATTGTACTCCATTAATTAGTCGTTGTAATCTTTGCTCTACATGATCATCGTGATGCGGTGTGATGTGATGATGATGATGGTGTTACTAGAGATGAGTGAAAACGAATCTAGAAATTAATGTGAAATGTAATATAGAATTGGCAAATGTAAATGGAGATGGAGGGTAATTGCTCAGGTGTTGGCAGTCCTGTGTGTAGACTACGTGACGCTCTGGAGTTGGGTTTAGGACTGCGACTGGTAGTTG
>JAQFZE010004899.1:0-10759 GCA_034695245.1 Dicyrtomina saundersi | reverse complement strand
AACAGGGCCCTGCCCCACCCGAATCGCTATTAAAAACAGGGCCCTGCCCTGCTATGCTGCTAACTGCTAAAAGCTATATGTAAAATGAAGCAGGGTTGACGTGAGTAATTCTGATCGGAGGGCAATAGTTGTGATCGCTTAAGTTTGTTATATGAAAACAGAACTGATATTAGAGGTATAACTTGGATGTAGATTATTATTATTTATTATTATTCTGGGTTTTATTTCATTGTTACGTCAAATTTTTTATACATACATGACAAAGGTACAAGAAGATGTATTACCAATCTCAGAAATAGTACAAAATGATAGAGATTTTGTTAGTTTTACTTCTAGTCTACATTAATAAGAATTTGATAACATAGAAAAAGGTAGGAGCCCACACAGCATATACAAGCGCAGTGGTGTGCAGATGTAAGAATGAACCCTATTCTTTGATGCAATGGATTCATTTAATGTCAACGATAATGTTTTCTTTTTTCTTATTAAAAATTTGAACGATCACAATTACCCACATGGCCCACATCAATCCTATACAATTTACAATTACAATTTATGTGATTTTGATTATGTGATTTATAGTCTTGCCATTGAGAGAACATTTTCCGAACATCTTAAAAACAGAAAGCAGCGAGTTTCAAAACAGTTCAAGTTTTTAAACTGAAAATCCCGCGATACTGATTGTTCGACAAATCATGAATCAACTAAAAAATTAAGCATTATCAACATACTTAATAAACTGGCAAGATAAGATTGATTTCGTAATTAAACGTAACATAGAAACCGAATAGGTATATAGAATTCCCACATTGCACAGTTAAATGGTACATACATTTAATATTGTGCATGTGCTGTCAAGTGTCAGTAGTCAGATATTCAGTTTTAAGTTAAAGTAGGCTGATTGCACCACTCGCACTGAGTTGATTCAGTCCTCTCCTCAATTTATTATCTTTCAACTTTCAACTTGTATTTGAAGGCCTCACTTCCCTCCGTTCTCAATCATTTGAAATAACTGAAGTGTTGTAAAATAATTCATATATTTGCACTTCACTTTGCTGGCTTTCGAGTCGTTAAATAAAATAAAACAGACCAAAGCCGTCTTTTGGATTTTTGGATATATTACTCCTAATTTAGTTCTGTTCTAAATATTTAGTAATGAATCAATTGTTCAAGAATTCGTTCCTGTTTAAGGCAAATTCAAAAGCATGGGTTGGCCTCCGGAATTACGAAACTCTTGTAGTTGAAAAAGTTTCTGCCCACGTAAGATCTGTCCAGTTAAATAGGCCGGACAAGCTTAATGCTATGAACACTGTATTTTGGAGGTAAGGGTTTTTGAAGAAATTTGTCTCCAAATTTCTAATCAATAATGGTGTATGTTTATGGCTTACCAACACGAACTGCATATGACATAACTTAAAACTTATTTCTAATATTTCTTATTGCTGGTCAGTTTTGTCATTTACCTTTAGTTTAGATCTTTGCCGGTGACCGAGCTTTTGAACTTTGAATCCTTAGTTGGATTATTCATTCAGGATACTTCAATTTGTTCTTTAACGCCACCTGTAGTACTTTTGTTTGTAGTGCCGTAATATTGTAAAACTATTTTGTATGAAAAATATTGTAAAGTATTGTACAGGCAATTACAATACGAGTTTGTAATTATTGTAAATTACAATAATAAAATACTACATAGTATTATCGTAAGTTACAATACAATTACAATTCGTGCTTTTGGAACCCTATCATTGACCACTAATTAGGATTAAATTATTGAATGGGCATTTGGTATGATAACCATCCTATTGATAAACGATTTTGGTGGAAACAGTGGCCAGGGGCTCAGAATACATTGCAGAAAATAGAAAATGAAATTTGATATTGTATTGTAATTATTGTAATTTACAATACTACAACACCAGGGATTACAATTATTACAATTCCAAATTGTAAATGCAATTTAAAAATATAATTACAATTTACAATATTACGGCACTAAACCTTTGACTTCAAAACATTGATCTCTTTCAAATACGAAATACAGCACCTAAGAGATAAAGTTCGAAATTTTAATTATTTGAGTTAAATTGGGCTGGCGACGGGACATAAATGACGCTTGAAGCCGAACAACTATAATTCCATGTCGGGACCCTTTATATATTAACCACTCTCAGATCTCGCTTATTTAATATATTCTGGGTCCCTAAGAAAATTTCAACTTAACATCAGGCTCTTGTCAAATTATAAATTTTATTAAATTAATTTGACTTGTTTCAATTGCCGGTTTGTGTAGATCAGCCTTGCAGTTGCAGTTGCAGTGAATGCACATGTATTTAATCGTATTCTATAATCCGTATTCTGTATATAACACACATACGTTGAGTATTAATTGAATGTTTATGATGTAAAATGTTTCAAAATGTAACCTAGAGAAATTCGGGAGTGCTTCCAAGCCCTTGACAAGGAACCGGAATGTCGTGCTATTGTGTTAACTGGAAACGGCCGTGTATTTACAGCAGGTGACATTATAGTTTTTTCTTATTGCCAAGTTATATTTAATTAAATAATCGTCCAACCTGTCCATCCAGGATGATTGATTTACACTGTCATTACCATGTATGTGTCTTACTAGTTAGAGAGTTGATAATTTTGTAGGATAAATACTGATAATAATAATAATTATTAAACATTCATTTCTAGGCTTGGATCTTACTGACACAGGTCCTTTGTTAACTACAATGAATAGTAAGGCTGATGGGCCTCGAAAGGCTAAGCAGTTTTACCCTTTAATACGAGAATATCAAGATTCGTTTACTGCTCTCGAGAAGGTACTTGTTTGCTCGATTTGGACTAACAGCTTTATAAATTGCAGATATTTTCGACGATAAAATGAGTCGTAGTTGAAAATATTTTATGGTATGTGCGCAATATATTTGAGCTGAGAAATAATGACGCTTCCCTATAATCATAATATTTACACTAATTTGCAGTGCACGAAGCCTGTTATTGCGGCAGTTCATAACGCTTGTATAGGAGGAGGAATCAATTTAATCAGTGCTGCGGACATACGGTATTGTACGAATGATGCTTGGTTTCAAATTAAAGAAGCTGCTATCGGTAAATTGTCCTTAATTTCAATGTAAACCAGTCACACTGTATGATATGATACATTATTATGCGAATACGAATTTTATACATCTCTCCACGCCAACTAAATTACAGGAATGGCTGCTGATGTAGGAGTTTTACAAAGGTTGCCAAAAATAGTTGGTAGTCTGAGCTTAGTTTGCGAATTAGCTTTCAGCGCTAGGAAGATGTATGCGGATGAAGCAAAAGAATGTGGCTTTGTAAGTCGAGTTTTTGCAGATAAATCCAGGTAAGATAATTTCGAGTTCGTACTCTGTAATGCATCAACATCCTTTCTTTCCCCCCAACTTTGTATAATTATTTTATTTAAACTTCGAATCTTATTATTTAGTATGGTAGATGCAGCCACGGAGATGGCTATAAGAATATCGTCCTTATCACCTGTAGCCGTCCAGGGTACTAAAGTCCACATTAATTATTCAAAAGACCATACGATAGATGAAAGCTTGGAATACATGGTAATCAGTCGTTACTACTTACTACTAATTTTCATTATTTGACCTCCTTCATGAGCAGCGTGTAAATTTTTGAAACAGAAATTTTGCTGGAATTTTGTAACTAAGTGGCGTTTTTTTGGAATTACAGGCGAGGTGGAACTCGATTGGTCTTCAAAGTGAGGATCTTGTTAAGGCTATCAGTGCCCAAATGGGCAAAACAAAGGCTCAGTTCGATGATTATTGAATTGATCTTTTCGAAAATCTTACCTGATATGTATCAGGTATGCAATTGTATATGCACTAGAGTAAAAAGGGGTGGGGGAAAGGGTAACACTTTTTTTTGCATTTTGTAAATAAAATGCAGCCTGCTAATTAAAATACATCTTGTACCTATACAATGTAGAAAAACTGAACGACGTTACTCGTACATTTAATGCTGGTTTCATAATGGCTCTCTATTTTTAAAGCATGCACCACTCGCGATTTAACATAAGATGTGCATAATTATTACTTATGTTTATACGGGATTTGGCAACATAATAGCAGTAGCATTAAAGGAAAAAAAGTGTACAAATAAATTATGTAAGTAATGATGTATATAATATTTTGAAATTAGCAAAATTAATTATTAAGCATATAATTTTAACATAACGTAAGTTGAGAAACGTGTACTTTACATTTTCGTTCAAAAATCGCCACTTCAGACATATTATTACATATTAAGTTTTACATGTATATACAGTTAAACCTGGGCTTTCACGCACACACTCTACCTGGTCTCAAATCTAACTAATATGCCAATTTGCAGTGGCATATAAAAAACGAAGTAGTAATAATTAAACATCCTTAAATAGCGTTTAAGATTGTCCTTATGTGAATGACATTTAAACAAATGGCAAAAATAGCTGTCAAAATATTGTCACACACGATAATAAATTATGCAATGCTAATAACTTATCTCTAGTATGCTCTGGTAGCAGTAAGTAATGGAAATTATTTACGGCCGATTGCAAATTAAACTAACATTCTGATTCTAATAATATGCTTATTATGGATTTTACATAGAAGAGGAATAACGATTTCAATTTACTTTTATTCTTATTATAAAATTGCTTGGTCATGGAAACAAACATGAAAAAGAAATACTTACAAATGTGAAAAATGTACTTTCGTGGTGGCTAACTTCTAAACGTTAACACTTTTAGTAAGACATTTAACTAAACAGACTGTAGTAACAATGATAGAAATTCATAATTGCAGTGACAGTTAATTGCATGTAACATGGTTTTTTCTGTATGCTTTCATGCATGGAGAAAACTTAAATTTTTGTACTCACTTTTTTGATTTTTGAAAGATTTTTCTCGATTCTGGGACGGAAAAATATACCAAATGTAAGCGTATTTATATATTTATATAAGATCATCATAAAGATCACGTGGAATCTCACAAATTATACAGTTAATACTTGTCGAAATTGTACAGAGGATAGCTTAAAGAATTTTCTAAACCATAGTTTGCAGAGTATGGACTTTTACAGATTTTTGAGCGGTGCAAGGTTTCGCAGAAGGCATCTGAACTGTTTCACTAACATGAGAGAGAGTAAGAACTTGTTCAATAATTCGTTTATAAGCCCAGGCATCCCCTTGCTGCCGCTTTCGCCGAATTCCAATCCGGTTCAGTTCGTCGATAGCAACAACTTCTAACTCAAACTTGAGAATTCTTGTGTCCTGAGATTCGACTTTACCAAGTAGTCGGTACCTAAAAATCAAAGCTTCTGGTTACTACCATGGAAATAACTTCAAAAAATAGATTAAAACCGTTTCCACCATTATGATATTGAAAACAGTGGAAATCCTAAATCCTTGCTTAAACTGAACGAGAAACAGGATATTTTTAGTTGGACTCAAACAAGAAATCGGAGAAACAAGTGCGATGGAGAATTGTGAATACTGCGTTATATTAAGGTAGTTTGGCTTATACATGAACCTACCTTGGTTTTAGATAACATAGTATGACTTATATATGAAGAAATTAGCTGCTAGGTTACAAGAAAGCATATTTAGGAATTTGTATCATTCAAATATGTACCATTAATTTAAAAAACTCTAATACACCAGAAGGGGTTAAGAATACAAAAAACAATTTGTAAAGTTGGTGATGGAGTTCTAGTAATCATGCTTGTTGTGACTTACTTGTGTCGCTGAAATTCATTATTCTTAATTTACTGGCCACCCCCCCCCCCCCTAAATACTATTGTAGATATTGTATTTATACCATTTATATGGTGCTAATACCTGCTAACAAAAGGAGGGCTTGGTGGTCTAACGGTCTGACAATGGATATGGGATACTGATGAATGTAACGTGAAATATCTCCAACATTAAGCTCTCACGGTGGGTCATCCAGTGCATGTCTTCCCCTGTGCTGGCATGGGAGTGGGGGGAGGGTGGTGATGGAGGGGTGCGTGGTTGGTGGTGGGCGAGTGGGTGAGTTGAGGTGGTGCTATGTGGTTCGCAATTCATCGCTCCATAGTCACTACTTTTCTCCTCCGGTGTCTGTTGTTTGCCGTGTTTCCCTTTCACTCCCTATCCTCTTCCCATTCCCACTGCCTAAGCACGGATCAGAAGCATGTCTAAATTGGAATTACTCGCCATAGTTCAGGGATGAGCTACCTTTTCCGACCGACGTGCAAAATTGTCAAAAATTATTTGGGGCAAATTTTTGTCGTTAAAAAAAACAGTTATTTTACCCATTTTTCTGCTGTATTAAACTAAAAATAAGGGAATACCTTGTCTATTAATTTTGAAATTAGCTAACAAAACGCATTTTTTAGTGTAAAATCGAAATAATCCCGTAAGATTTATCATATTTTGGCTAGAAATTCTATACTTTTGTAAAATTAAAGAACTCTCGCATGCAAATAGTTCTTTGGCGTGCAAGGTTTTGCACGCGTGCAGTGGGTTGCCCATCCCTGCATAAAGGTGAAGGGGAACATAGAGAGCTTCCTTGCCTGGTCTATTGGTACTGGCCTGGTGATTAAGTTACTCTGATTCTCACGGCCTTGAATCAGTGTTTACTTGTTTCCTTGGCAGGAACTAAAACCAGCACCTCAAAGAGAGTGGCATTGTTTAAGCCCTTATCAATAGATATGACTTTCCAAATAAGTTAGTATTAAGTTATTACTGACAGCAGTCTCACTGAGCACATCTAGTAAGTAAACCATCGCGAGGACTCTAACTTCTAATGGTGTGTCTCTAGAGCTGTTGGCTAGAGCAATTTGTAGTTTTGTAGTGTGCGTGTGCATGGAGCCAATTGGCCCTAATACCTGCTAACAAATGAATACTACTACTGAAAGTTCCTAGAAGATGGTTCCTTCTTATGCAAATCTAGAATGTTCTATGATACGAATTGGGAGGAAACTGTCCAGAGGAAAATTTCCTGCACTAACTCGCTTTTGGAAGAAGTTTTGAACGACAAAACAATAATTCCTCCATGAAATAAATACTGCTAAATTCCAACAAATATAACTTAAACAAAATCACTGTACATTGTATCCGAGTATGCAAATTAAACAAGCAAAATTTAGTACCCTCTTTGTTTGCAGTCAATTCCACTGCTTAACAAGGAAGCTTTTAGTTCCGCTATCAAGCAATCCGGATCAGCGTGAGATGTAACGGAGATATTAAAGGCACTCTGAAATGCAGAAAATGTAAATATTTCAAAAATAAATTGTTATTTTTAATGAATTCCAGCTATCATGGAGAATGAAAATTAGGTATACCTTGCCATGATAGGGAATAGACTTCAACTTCGCCTTGTGCTTGCTACCCGTTTTGGGAGTGAGCATTAAACGGATCTTGTCCATTCCGCGCTCAATACTTCCGAGTACCTTACGACGCGAAGGTGTAATGGAGTTCCCAGGGGGTTGTCCACTTCCTCTCCACCTATTAGGTATAGTAAGCGTATTTAATAGTTTCACTAACAAGGGAATGGTTTCACATGTTACCCGCCAAATATAAAACCTGCCACTCACAAAAATCAGGCTAGTTTTAAATACCACAGATCCAAAGTAACTCGACCGCATTTTACGTTTTTCGGTCACAGTGGCCCGCCAAAGTTTAAAAAAATTCAAATTTTGAATTTTTGGCACCCTGTAGCTTCTACATTTCTCATCCGATTTTGGCGAAATTTGTTTTTTTCTAATCCTTAGGCTGTTTTCTAAAACGTTATTTCAAGATTTTCCAAAATTCGAAAATTTTTATTATTTTGAAAAAAATGCAAAAAAATATTACTTTTGAAACTCGATTTTTTCAAAAAAATGTAAATTTTCGAATTTTGAAAAATCCTGAAATAGCGTTTTAGAAAACGGTCTAAGGATTAGAAAAAATTCGTCAAAATTGGATGAGAAATGTAGAAAATACAGGGTGCCAAAAACTCAAAATTTGAATTTTTTTAAACTTTGGCGGGCGACTGTGACCGAGAAACGCAAAATGCGGTCGAGTTACTTTGGATCTGTGCTATTTAAAACTAGCCAAATTTTTGTGTGTGGCAGGTTTTGGATTTGGCGGGTAACATGTGAAACCATTCCCTTGTAAGTAACAACAAATATCAGAAAGTTACTGTATTATTTAAGAAGTAATAGAAACAGAATCATGTCATACTTTTCACCCCGAGGTGTTTTGGTTCCATCTGTCGAGACACAAATACTATCTGCTGACCTTGCAGGCGACAGACTATTGGCTAATGTGGCAGGCACTGTAACTGAAAGAAAGTGAAAGTGCACTTATAATGTTGGCCGTTATAATTTCTAGCTTTGAGCACATTTCATTCATAGCCGTTTTAAAATACTTTAATTTAACATAATATCAAAATTTACTGTTCTCAAGATATTTGGGTTGTTTCTTTGGTGATGGAATTCTTGGTCGATTGAAATCTCTTTCTGTTTGATTTTCCTTCTCTTCTTCTACCTTTGGGCTCCCCATTTGCAGTAAACTACAGTCATCCAGACCTCCTTCCATTGAAGAATGACAAATACGAACAGGGGTAGACAGAACAGAATCAATGGAATCACATTCAGAGAACTCGGACTCCAATGATTTTTGAATTGAACCGAAATTCCCATGGTGTTGGTACGAGCTGGCCTAAAATTGTGCAATAATGTATAGCTAGTGACATTATAGTTTTAATTATCATGCTTTTAAATATACCAACTGCGTATTCAATTTAATTTCACATAAATATATACAAGTAATAAATATGTACAAAAGACGAAGAAACTGACCCTAGAGACAGTTGCAGTATTAACTCCACTGGATCGGAAACTGCGTTCACCGTTCTTAATTTTTTTATCAAGCAACATAAGGTAAGTTGCAACTTCCTGTGTCTCGTACTTCCATTGTATAATTTTAGCTTTCAATGTTGTAGGTCTGACGTGGAAATTTGACGACATGAATAAGATTACATCTTCATCTAATTCATTAGCATGCTGTTCAATAGAAATTTTTAAATATTTATCCAAACTCATAACAGCACAGCCGAGCGTCAAGTGTACCAAAGCTGAATATCTCAGTACGCTATGATCTCTTGTTTGATACTGGCAGTATTTCCAGTAGTACGTGTATTGTATTATATTGCAAGTTATGCATGGTTAAATTAAGTTTATTTCAGTAGTAATGGCTCGGTACACTTTTAGAATATTTTAGCATAACCTTAACTTTAACCTGGACCGTAAGCTAGAAACAACTGTAACGTTAGCATAAATATTTTTTTTCAAATAAAGCAAATTACAATACTATAGCTATAAGCAGTAAATTATATGAATAAAATGGTTTATTTACCTTAGTACTTGGGACACATAATGATCTCCCTTCGTGGCACCACGTATGACTTAGGAGTTCATCCACAGTTAGGCGGTAATTAGGGTCAACTTGCAGCATGCACCGGAGAATATTTTTGCTACCTTCTGATAAATATCGTGGCTCCACGTATTTACCCTCCTGCGGGAGAAAATGAAACACGAAGATAGCATAATACGTGTTGAGTATTGAACAAAACGTAGTTGGAGACCAACAAGTGCTCAAGTGCTCAACAAATCTTACTTGGATTTTTCCGTAAAGAATCGTTAAGTTAGGATCGTCAAATGGAAGGCGTCCGCATAAGAGTGCATACAATAAAACTCCAAGGGACCAAACATCAGCTGAGGTGCCAATATAGCGCTGTCCTTTAATTAACTCAGGAGCAGCGTACGCAGGAGAGCCGCAGCAAGTTTCCAAAGCAGCTGACAGACCTCCTTCTGGAGCAGCGCAGAGACCAAAGTCAATGAGCTTAACATTATTAGCCTCATCCAGTAAAATGTTTTCCTAGAATAGTCATACTGGTCATACAATGTTTTCACCACAAGAAGAAAATTAAATGCTAATTGCTGCATCATTAGTTATTAGAAGAATAGGAATCTAAGATTAACCGGCTTAAGATCTCGGTGGGCTACTCCTCTATCATGGATGTAGGCTACTGCAACCGCAATTTGCCGAAAAATTCGCTTTGCTTCAGGTTCATCAAGTCGATCCCGTTGTACTGTGCAAATAAATAATATGTATCCCGATGGGATAGAAAAAAATAAAATAATTATTTATTAATATTTGAATCACATAACGTTAATACGTCATAAACGTAAGTGCAAATGTAAATCAAAACCAACTTACAATTAGTCTCAATAAAAATTATGCAAGAAGCTAAATAAAGGCCGCGCTGTAGAAGCTGAAGCTGCATGCATGCTAGTTCAGATAAAACAGTAGAAGAAAAAACAAGTAGAAAACAACTAACAAGCAAACCACTTACAAGGGAATGGTTTCACATGGAACCCGTCGATTTCAAAGACTTATGTCTACAAAAATCAGGCTACTTTTTAAAAGTGGGGATCCAAAGTAACTCGACTGCATTTTGCGTTGTTCGGTCACAAAAGCCCACCAAAGTTTTAAAAAATTCAAATTTTAATATTTTGCCGCCCTGGTGCTTTTACAGTTCTTGTCCGATTTTGATGAAATTTTTTTTTTCTGATCCTTAAGGTTTTTTCTAAAAAGTTATTTCAAGATTTTTTAAAATTCAAAATTTTTCATTTTTTCGAAAAATTTTAGAGAAAACATTATTTTTGAGGCCTAATTTTATAGACCAATTTTTTC
>JAQFZE010004898.1:0-10760 GCA_034695245.1 Dicyrtomina saundersi | reverse complement strand
TCACTTGGTACGCTCCGCCCACCAATGGTAAGGACCACCTTCCCAGGTATCTCGACTTTGTATCCAGAGAATAGGTGTACTCCAAAGCAACCAGCACCAGTCATTTACGTAATAATTATACCATGCCGATGCCCATTGAAAATTTGTGTGCATTTACTTTGGTTTTTAGTTCCATATGCATACTAGTCAACATTTAGAATA
Source organism: Dicyrtomina saundersi (assembly GCA_034695245.1). Lineage (NCBI taxonomy): Eukaryota > Metazoa > Arthropoda > Collembola > Symphypleona > Dicyrtomidae > Dicyrtomina > Dicyrtomina saundersi. Next base: position 10,559 of record JAQFZE010004898.1, on the reverse strand, counting down.
AAAGATAAGAATAAGATCACCTTGAGATACAAATTATTGGCTTTTAAATTCTTTGTTCTCTGCTTGGCTTTTGCTACGCTAATAATATCAATTTACTTTGATTTTTGTAGGATGTTAGATCCAAGGCAAATATTATTGTATTCTATCAGTTTTATTTTCTCTCCAGGGCTATGAGTAGGGTATCACTTTTCAAAACTATTTAGGAATTCTGCCATTTATTATACTATACATGGTTGCTTGTCACATAATATTAGTGGAGCCTAAGTAATAAGCTAGTAGATCCTAAAGACAATGTTTCGTTTTGGAAGTGTGTTGCCTGGAATGTGATTAAGGTGATTACATATAATGGGTCATGAGGAATGAAAACGCCTACTTTTGAGTAGTCGGCGACATTTACTACACTTGAGTATAGGATTATAATAAAAATAATTGATATTTTGGAGCACAAACGGTGAGCAGGAGAGATGTTTTGGGGAGGTATGAAGGCGAAGGTAGTAAGGGTCCTTAATAGACGTTAAATTATAAGTGATATTGATTTTGGCTTCGTTCGGTTTCCACGTCGGTCGGTAGCCGAGTCAGTCAGTCAGTAGAATACAAATAATAATCTAGCCATACAATTTCGTATCTCGTACTGCTGCTATATTGTATTTTTGGCTTTTGGATTGTGTAGCTTCTATAGCTATATGCATACTCTGTCTTCATACATAAAAAATGAAGAAATGGTAGAGTGAGAAGCCGCATGACAGATGTGTACATAGTACATAAGATTGGATGAGTTATATATGACATTATACGGTATGTAAGGAGAATTCTATATTTAAATGATAATGGTAGTTTTGTTGAACGGAAAGTCCAAGTGAAATACTTGGCATCACATCATCATTCGTTTTCCTCATGACAGTCTTGGTCCTATGTAGTTTGTGTCTGCATATTATTATGCATCTGGAATTTGATGTGTATTACTGTGTATGGAAAGTTTAAGTTAGCTGACTAAAGGAAGTAAAAAAAATTACTTTACGAGCGAAAGCGGCTAACGACATAACCAAATTAAAGTCAGAAGAGGAGTACGAGCACCTACACCATTTTTCATTTGCATTTGATTCTCATTAGAAGTCTAATATCGTTTTAACCTTTCGTCAACGTCAACATGGAACAGCCACTAATTTGACGGCTACATGTATATTTATCAAGTTTAGTGCAAAGCAGTTCTAGTTGGAACAATATGAGCAATTGGAATTGGATGGCAAAGTCAATATCTTATCACGTAATCGGCAAACAACAGACTCAAAAAAAGAGTATTTAGCTGTTGCTGTTGTTGTTGAGGAGAACAGATAGGGGATTTGGATTAGCATGGGAGATAAATTATTAAATTAGTACGAGAGTGAGGAAGTGAGTGAGTGCCAGTCGTGGAGAGGAACTCAATTGGAATTGTAGTCTGCTCCGTTTTGAGTTACATCAACATTTGCTATCCAACTGTTGAGAGTTAAAGCACCGCGAATTTGACGGCTGAGGGAATACTTGTCAGTGATTACATAAGATTTGTCTGCTTCTGCTTCTGGTAAGATCGAGATGGCTACGTTTCACTTTGGTTGTAAGCCTCATCCACAATTTGCGTGTGGTTGTAGGGAGCACTTTTTATCTGACTTTTAAAATTGCACGTTTAAAATGTCCCACAATTAATTGAATTCATAGCTCACAATTTAATTAATTGGAAAATTTGGACATTTCTAAAAATAGTCTCTTCAAGGAAAAAAGACAGGCGAGAAAAGTTTGAAAGATTGAAGTAAAATTTCTAGACAATGATTGAATTAATTTGTAACTTGATTTTTGTATTGAATTTTTCAGAATTTCCCTTATTTTGCATTATGGCGCAACGAGAGGCTTCAGGGTCTTCCAGAGTACTGGACCTCAATAATATGAACCCTAATATTAAAACGATGGAATACGCTGTGCGTGGTCCATTGGTTATTCGCGCAACGGAAATCGAAAAGGAGCTATCTAGTGTAAGTCTAAAAGTTATAATACGTTGTATGCTGTGTACAAAAATCACACTATATATAGTCGTGAAATGCTGTAGATATAAAATATAAAGCCAAAAGCATAAATATTGACTAAGTCTCTAATCCCTGATAAATTCATTGTATATAGGGTGCTAAAAAGCCTTTTACTGAAGTCATAAAAGCCAATATCGGTGATGCCCATGCCATGGGCCAGAAGCCTATAACATTCATTCGACAGGTAGTTAATCAATTTATTATAAGTTTTCGAATTATTTGTTTTTCTCATGTTGAGTGTTGAATTGAATAGAAAACTTGTTGGAATAAAAACATTTGTAGGTAAACGATGGGTGTTTTGATAAATATTTAGGTTCTATCCCTTGTCAGTTATCCACAACTTATTGATACATTAGATGTTCCATCTGACGTCAAGGCTAAAGCCACTGAAATCTTACGTGGTTGTAAAGGGCAAAGTGCAGGTACCTATATTTGACTTTTTCTTTTCGAAATGTAAACATTAAAGTTTTTCAATTTGACACGACTTTAGTACATATAAGGCAAAACTAATTTTGTTTTGATTTTGATGTTTGGCAAAGGTTCGTACAGTGACTCTGTGGGTATTGAAATTATCCGAAAACATGCAGCGGCTTACATTTCACGTAGAGACGGAGGGATTCCTTCAAATCCTGATAATATCATTTTGTGTGCTGGAGCTTCAGAAGGAATTCGGGTAAATTACTATTATTGCCGTTTACCGTTTGATTTAGTTTCAGTCATTTTTATTTATCTCCCGCTAAGTACTATTTTTACTGCTCAATTTGTTTGTCGTCATCATATGTATTGTGTTGAGATTAATGAACGAGGCAAATTTATTTCAGTCATGCCTCAAGTTATTTAAAAATCATGAGACTGGTACGAGGAAACACGGTGTAATGATTCCTATCCCTCAGTATCCTCTTTACTCGGCAACTCTTGCAGAATTCGACATAGATCAGGTATTGAAATTAACTTAAATTGTCAAGTTAACACTGAGAAGAATACATTGTATGTAATCTTCCCAATTAAAACGTATTCTCAAAACTAAAAAATATTGATTTGGTATTATACAATTGGGAAGCATCGTTCGTTGATTGATTGAATCTTTATGAATTACAAGATCGGTTATTATTTGGACGAAGCAAACTCTTGGGGACTGGAAGCTAGTGAACTAGAAAGATCCTTAGAAGAGTCCAGGAAAACCTGCACTGTCAAAGCTATTGTGGTGATTAATCCAGGAAACCCTACGGGTATATTTATTTGAATATTTAAGTCTTGTTTTAAAAATCAGGAGAAAGCATGAAAAAGTTTCAAAGTTAATTGCAATATTTCAGTAAGTAATTATTAGTCGTTTAATATTTGAAATGTATTTAATTTGCTATTTCTAGGCCAAGTTTTGACACGGCAGAATATTGAAGGAATCATCAAGTTTGCTCATAAGAACCGATTACTCATTTTTGCGGACGAGGTAAGAATGAAATTGGAATACAGGCATTGATACTTTTTTATCATATTTTTCGAATTAGAAGTGTAATATTTGTGTTACTTAATTGCACAGGTTTATCAAGACAACGTATATGCGGAAGGAAGTGCTTTCCATTCTTTTAAAAAAGTCATGATTGAAATGGGAGCTCCTTTCGATAAGGAAGTGGAACTTACATCTTACTTTTCAGTTTCTAAAGGTTGATATTATATGTCATTTACCCAATTGCAGCTTGTTCGAATCATGTAGATAATTGGGGTGGGAGGAGTACTAATGCATGAATTTTTAATAAATAATCAAATCAATCAGGTTACATGGGAGAGTGCGGTCTTAGGGGTGGCTACACCGAGATTGTAAACATGGACCCACAGGTCAAGGCAATGCTTCTAAAAAGTATATCTGCAAAACTTTGCCCTACCGTTTTGGGACAAGTGAGTAACTCAAATTTTTGCACCAATTATCAGAAATATCTACTACTACTAGCCTACTAATTCTTACAATAAGTTAATAGGCCGTCAACTAAAATATTGATTTTTCAACTTATTCGCAGGCGACCATGGATTGTGTGGTGGACCCCCCTAAGGAAGGCGATCCTTCATATGAGCTGTATATCAAAGAGAGAACTGCCGTTTTGAGTTCTCTTGCACAAAGGGCGAAACAAATTGCAAACACTTTTAATTCCTTCCCTGGCTTCAAATGTAATGTAGTGCAAGGCGCCATGTATGCATTTCCTCAGGTTAGACACAGTAAAGAATTTTTCGCTCCTATTGACTATAATCCTTGTTGACTCAGTCAATTGTCAAGCCTTATATACAATATTCGTAATTACTTCTAGATCACACTTCCACAAAAAGCTCAAGATGCCGCCAAAGCCAAAGGGCAACAACCAGACGTGTTTTATGCATTTGAGTTATTAGAAAATACTGGAATTTGTATCGTACCGGGTTCAGGATTTGGGCAATATCCAGGCACCTACCACTTCAGGCAAGCTTGATTTTAAAATATTTACCGTGTACTGACAGCAATTAGGAAAAGCAAATTTGCATCGTAATTTATTGTAGACCAAAACATTAATTTTTAACTTATTTATTTTACAGAACTACGATTCTCCCGCAACCTGAAATGCTAACCAACATGTTGAACAAATTCTCGGAATTCCACAACCAGTTTATGGCCAAGTATGCATAATCCTTGTTAGCAAATAATTTACACGCTAATGTAAAAGCTGACTTGAAGCTTTTGAACCCACTTACAATGTTTGCGAAAATTAAAAAGTTGAAAGTATAATACGTAACATTCGTTTGTGTACGTGTAGCTTGGTGTATTTGTTTTAGAATATATTGTTTAGATTTGTAATACTATTAATCGCAGGCTATACAGCTGTTGCAGCATGTAAATAATCAGCTATACTATACTATACGGTGTCGATCAATTAAGTACCTTTAACTACTACATACATTGTTTGTTCTACATCTGTACCGGTACCGTATACTGCATATTAATTGTTCTATACTCACACTCCGCAATAATTTTATCAGCCACTTAAATGGCCTGAGCTACTTTAGATGTAATGGTGCTACTCGTTGAGCTTCAAACTCCAACCTCAATCATTCAGTCGTCAGCTCTAAATAAAAATTACAAAAGCCAAAAGCGCATTCAGTGTCAAATATACTCACATCATCCGTATACTGCAAGTGCAAGTTATTTATAGATGCGTCACGTTTCCATTCCCTTTGTAGCCAACTTAACGTGTGTGCTTACTTAGTTAAATTGTGGTGGGTTGAATTTGGATTGGACAAGTATCATTTAGTGTATAAGGAAGTAAAATGATCTTGAAGTATCAGTCTAATGAGTTATTCGGGCGGGATAATACCAGTGTCTATTAATACTAACGATAAGTACTTGAGTAAATTGTAAACAATGTTGAGTGTTGTCGGATCAGCTTAGGAGGGGAAGTAGCGTCACATTCTACGATACCTACCTAAATACAAAGAGAATTGGTGTGAGCGACGAGCGGCACAGTGAAAATGTGACTGATTTATTTTGGCAGCTAAAAATGAAAACAAGCCGCAACAAAGGTTAACTCAGCATGCTCAACAAACAGAGCAGCGTTGCTCACACTACTGACGTTGACAGCATGAAATTCAGTATATTGCAGTTCGCATATTAGAAAATTGAAACACTTTGTTTTTGTTTGCTTTCTCCCAGTGCTGTGTCATGAGATCAATTAGCAGCTCCGCGATTGACATGGAAGTTATTGCGTAGCGAATTTGATTAGCAAAATTGAGTCGGGTTACCGGCTAACGATATGTAAGTGATACGAATAGCCCAAATTTAAATTATATTATTTGCTTTCGTGTCATTCGCATTGTTACGGTTTATTTTTGTTGGATTGATACTTTGATACTGGGTCGCACACTGCATTTCAATTAGCTCTATTTCTATATCATAAATTATGCATTATATGATAGTAACCTAAAAGTGTCGTGGATCATTTATAAATATTCCACTATAGGCTCTTTGGCGCATTTTCATACCCGGTTTTCCTACCCAAAACTAGAATACAAAAAAACGAAAATACTTTTAAAGATAAATTGTAATCAAACTACATGGCGTAGTTACTGTAGTACGTCAGTGGGGGTAGGTTGTTAATGTTTTGAATTTGAAAAGGGAAATTAGAAAGCAGTGCAAGCTCATTTATGTCTCTTATTCAACCTGCTTGTTTTGTTGGCGGCGACGACAATTTTCTGCAGAATAATAAGGCAGTGACTATTGAATGTGTAAATAATTTGAAAAGAATTGCATTATTAGATGACAATATAAAACTAATATTCTTTTTCTTATCGCTAGTAAGCATTATACACTAAAATCTCGAAAAGATTGTGATAATAGCTTTTGTTTGGTCTGGTTAGCATAAGAATGAATTAAGTGTACCAATTGGTTGTCCCGTATTCCTTATTGTATGTCGTTCCTTAATTAGTCCTGGTTGTCTATTAATATAAAGTATTTTCGAAATGAATCGAATTTTAAAAGAAGCATAATTTAAGCTTCAGAAGGAAAAATCGAATGATGACGGTGTAATTTAAAATATAAAATAGTGATAATTATTTTCATATAGGCATTCGTGATTATACGGTGAATAGTAATGGGGAATTGAATAATATATAAGTATATAATAAGTATGTAGTCATGTTTTAGTAACGTAATAATTATTGTAAACGGCAAGGTTGCATATGTGCAGAATTGGAAATTAATGGACCGAAGGATCAAATCGCTGCCCGTGTGAAATGGAATGGGTGTCAATTTGACAATACAAACACAATATGGACACTTGTAGTTGTACTGAATATAAGTGAATATCTAAAAAAAAAAAAACTACATAGTATAGAATATGTATAATGTAATAATACAAATTCTAGATAGATATTACATATTAAATGGGATAACTTTACTTCAAAAAGCGTCTTCTCTCTTTGTATCACTTTAATTTTCAATGTCATCTCCTTCGTACTTAGGTATATTACTAAGAGTAATGAAATGGGTTGAATTTGGTTATGAGTATACTGATGTCTACTAACAATAAAAATAATTGCTATCCGTGCTCCAGCCCCAGACGAGAGTTACGAGACATGAATGAGCACGTGAACCTTTTGTGCGAGCTGACGTCTTTCAAGTTCGTATCGCATGAGTTTATATTAACAGTCGACGTCCTACGTAAAATATGTGCAAGCTATACTTAGTAGTTGGATGTTGGATTCACACTGGATAATATAATTAACTATACAATCATGAAATAGCTAAATTAGGTACATAATATGGATGTACGGATTTATTAATATGCTATTGCATGAAGTTATTTTTCAAATTCAGTGATCTATTATCTCTTATGTACATAATTACACGCTAGTAGTTACCTCATTATGACAGAGTTTGACCTCACTCACGATTTAGTTTAATTCGTTTTATTATTTAAAAAAAAGGAAAAAATCATGCAGTCACTCCTCATATTGTATGGACCAGACATTGAGGGAGCACGCTCGTGTACCGTGTTCATTTTTTTCAATTTGGAAAATTTAGCGAAGAGTAGAATTTTTTCATAAGTTGTGAAGATGGAACACAAAATTCCTCTTGGGTCCAACTGCCAAGACAAATGCCCGTTTGGAGGTAAGCGCATATTTAGAAACACAGAAAGTGCGTATTAAATATTCACAGAATAAACTCCCGTGCAGTGCACTCATCCTCATGATTCTCCTACGTAATTGAATTGAACACGAACCAAGAATTTTAAATTTCGGGGCAGTTCACCCGCATGCCTGCGCATGTAATACAAGTATACAAGACGAACGTAAGTGACCATTTGCCATTTACGAAATAAACAAATATCCCCCTTTTCCCCAGTCCTGATCTTAGCCTACCTCAACCACGACCACGACCACTGGAGCTCTACTACAACAGCACTGCTGGGTTATTCTAAAAGACTTTGGACCTACTTACGGATTTACTCCATCCATTAGCCATAATTCCTGTTTTAAATTCCTGCCTTGTACCATGCTACGTTTTCCTCAGCTGCGGATTCATGCGGGAGGGGGGTGGGGCACTGAGGTCGTACCCCCTACCATGGGAAAACCAGTAAAACCAGATATGGGCGCAATTAATTCAACAAAACAGTCGAGTGCATTTTAGCCCTCTCCTCAATCATTGTCTGGATCCGCCACTGATTTTGACTTTCATTTTCCCTTCCCTTGCTCTTGGCTAAATCAAAACAAGGATTTTAAATTGTTTACGTTTCCCATCTTCTTGGTTAGTTTCATTCTTCTGGTTCGGGTAATAAATTGTACGGGGAACCAATGGAATATTATCTGTATGTAGAATGTAGGGCATTATTTTATTGTTATTTTGGGTTCATGCCCCTAGAACTGTACTTCGCAGTCCTTTATTTTTATGCAACTGTGTATTCTGTACTGGTACTGCATGTATATGGCCATATCCACGAGGTATGTAGTATATACTTCTACTACGCAGCATTATTATTTGTATTTGTCTCGGTCTCGGTAGTGCTGACTTTGCGACAGGGAGAACGTGAGGAACTGAGAGGAGGCGATGGCAGCCAAGTCCAAGTAAACAAGTCAGCAAACTCCCAAATCCAAATCCAAAACCCACCCACCTTTGCAATACTTTGCATATATGTATCATGTGCATTCGTAAGTATGTACCTAGTTCCTATACTAACAACTGCTATACATGACCCTTGCCCGTTTTCAGCGTTACATAGTGACAGTATAGGGAATTACATGGGATGTTAAAGTAGTTTCCAGTTTTCGGCTTCTAATAAGTACTGGAGGTCCATATACATAAAAATAATGCGTGATAGAGAATAGAGGATGGACGGATAATACGAGAATTGCAAGAGGGGGAGATACAGTGTTTGGAAGAGAGAATGAGCAGAATTTGAGGAGCCGGAGCCGGGGAACATTGGAGATACAGTACTGCACGACGGGCCTCTTTTATTCTGGAAGGACCAGAGGAGGAGAACAATTTTGACAGGACGATACAGGAACCATGTGAGATTTAAAGTGCGATGCAGAGAATTATCATAATATATGCAGTGGGTGCGTATGGACACTTGGAAATGGAATGGAGCTTTGGCTTTGGGCAGCCGGTGCCAAAACCAAAGGGAAAACAACTTTGCTTTTGTTTACGTTCACTCCATATACTCCAGGACAGGTTTAATTATTACACATATCGTCTGTGAAGAACCAAAATGACCCATATCCATTTTCCACTAAAAGCAATATCCACTATCTACAAAAATATTCAAATATGCCTTGAAAGTATTTAAATATACCATTTTGCACTTTTAAAAGATATGTACCTAAATAGAATATTTTGCACTTTTCAAAAACATGTACATAGAATATTTTACACTTTTCAAAAACATGTAAATAGAATATTTCACACTTTTAAAAACATGCAAGTGGAACATTTTACACTTTTCAAAAACTCTAAATTAATATTTTACGCATGTTTCTCATTTTGTTTTTATAACATAGCTCGATTTGATTCTAGCTTAAATTGGATATGGGCCATTTTGGTTCTTCACAGACGATACATAAGTAAAGGTACCTACCTACCTATGTATGTAATCTTTTAGTAAATAAGGTGACTACATACGTGTGAGATGGAGTGAGTGTTTTTTTTGTGGACTGTCGAGCCGAGCCGAAACCAGAATATGAGGACCATATGAGAAGGAGAGGACCCGACCCAGAAGATTCAATGTGTGAAAGAAATCAGCGGAAGACAGACGGTAGGAAAGGAGCTCTCCCTAAAACATAAAAGTTATACACTGATACTCCCTGGATTTCATAGCCTCATAGCTACACAATACCCTGTCCAAATCAACGACGTAGTTCTTGAGATACAGATTATTCTTGCGCTACACAACTAACAACTCTATTGACTATTTAAGTACCTACATTACTGTATTACGCACTTGGAATACAATTATTATTGTTGCTGCATCCTGTAATATTTTTTTGTTGGTCACTGGAGTTGGAGGAGTTTCTCTGATTTTGTTGGAAGGAAAAAAAAATTCTTTGTTCAGTTTGCTCTGTTTCTGCTCCTATGCATGAAGGACGGAGCGAGAACTAAACTCAAAAGTCAACAAAAACCAGTTGGGGTTCTGGCTCTGGCTCTTGTGTAATTAATAGATTATTATTATTCTTTCCATTGTTCCATTTCATTTCCATTATTTCCAAGTTGGAAACTGTACTTTCTACCAACACAAACACCAATACGAGTCCAGTATGAAATAGATTTTTAACGCTTTCAAAATGTAGAGCGTTTGTAATAATTATTATGAGATTTCAGTAGTTCAGTTCCAGTCCTTAAAAGACGTTATGCTTCCTTGAGCAACAAAATAGCAACAAAAGAATTTCACCACATTATTGTCGTATTTACATTTTTGTCATTAATTACTTGTACCTGCGTGCCATTTCCTTTCAAATGGGAAAATGAAGTCCACATAACACTGTACATACCTATAC
>JAQFZE010004897.1:0-10762 GCA_034695245.1 Dicyrtomina saundersi | reverse complement strand
TATCCACCAGTTATAACTGCGTCCGACGTTCCACATCCGCCTATGCTATCACACTCATCCGCCAAGTCTTTTCCAGCACTGCCATGAATCGATCCACAGACTGCACATAGTACAATATAAATAAAGTCATGCAACCACTAGGACAGGTACTTCTTACAAACTTGCAAGTTACAACCACAACATTAAACACTGTCAACTTATGACTCGTTTAATGAGCTTGGCCATTGGTGGTGTGGTAGTGATATTTATTATTTATAGTCATCTATTATCCCATCACATTGCAAATATGTAAAGAGTAAATAATAATTACATTTTTATATAAATGCCAGCTTATTAATACAACATAAGTAAGAGCTGATAACTCTTTTTTAGTTTTATATTACTGAAGTACCTACCTCCACCGCCCCGAGCTAACTGCTTATTGGCAGCGTTAACGATCGCGTCAATCTCTAGTCTTGTAATATCGCCACGCCAAAGGTACACTCGGTCACATGTCTTTGCTAATAAAAGAAAATTAGTGTTTATTTTAATCCCACAAGAAGAACGAGAAACAAATGACAACTGAACTGATTACCGGCCATGTGTTGAATTGTCAAGTAGGTATTACTTCAAACGATACGACATGTGTATGTATACTTTGTAAAGATAACAAAAAGTAAAAGATAAAAACAAAAAGAAAACGTAATACTCACGATACTGTTGCGCAATTTTAGGTCCATTATTGAACTGCGGAATCTTACTCACATCCATATAGTCTTTATTCTTGTAATGTTGCCTCTTTTCTGCGAAGGACATTTGCAAATACTTTTCCTTTGCAGCCTGGAATGACATTTTTCTTAGCATTCAGTTTCACACTTTCACAAGATGATGATAAGAAATAAGAAATCCAATAACAATCTAATAACAATAGAGGAGAGAGGAAGAAATATTTCCTTTCTTTCTTCGCAGGAACTAGAAGTTTTGATTTTTACTTCAAAAGGCGAAAAATATCAATTTCTCCGAATTCGTGGTGAAAGCTTGAACTCAAAGTGCTGATTACTGATGTATGCATACAATAATGCAGTTGGCCAGTGAATTAGTATCAGTTCCGTAAAACCAGTTTCACTGAATGCTGAATAAAGCCCGTCACCCGTCACCCGTAAAAATGGAAACACGAAATAAATCCGGGGAAATAGCAATAGGAATAAATGTTAAGAAAGGGAAAACTCGAACTCGAAAGTGTAAAAGAAACTTTGAAAAGCCGCCAGATAGAGTTGTTCAAAATTTCCCGCTTCTAAAGGTTCAAGAATTTTGAAGCCGTTGAACATGCGTGGATGCATTCCATAGAAATAGACTGTGAAAGCTTGAGTGACTACGGCGGTAGATGTCTACATGTCAAGGAGAATTTTGGAAAGCTCTTCCCTTTTTTTATGTATTTACATCTCTCTCTCTCTGCTTTCGTGCTCTGACGTCAAAAAATTTATTCTCTCTCTGGTTTGGTTTCTGGTCTGCTCTGCTTTTTAGCTTAGCTCCCAAAAATTCATCTCGTCTTGATATTTACCTATATACCTTACCCTCTCATAGCCTATGCACACGAATGTACTCTGAAACGAAAAAATCGGGTGTTTGGAAAAAGTGCTCCTTTGTACTGAATTGTAAAAGGTAAAAATCTATTCCTGAAATTAGCTACAGTTTAAAACAACAACAAAAAAAACAAAAATTAAATTAAACACCCATCATCACAAAAATAATTTTAGATGTGACGTGCGAAAGAATTATTTAGAGAAGTCTTTACTTTTATCAAAAGCAAGAGAGATGCTGGTGTATGTGGGTGTAGGTTTCTCTTTTGTATTTGTGGCTTTAAAATTTTGAATATTTCCCAAAGGGTGTTAAGGGTTTATTAAATTTCAATTACGAGAAATGTGAAAAATATTCATTGGAGCCTATCATTTTGTTTCTGTCTTTAACATTTTACTTCTGTGTGTGTACCATTTTACTGTATACGGGAGTACGGTTAAGGTATACGGTACTTTACTCAAGAAGTGAACTGTGCGTACACACTGTGTAGTCTTCTCTGTAGTCTTGTGGTTTTGACTGAGAAGATTTATAAAATAGAAACCGAGTTATAAAAAGAAGATTTCATTTGTTAGAAGAAGAAGAAGAAAAAAGAAACGTTAAATGGTTAAGTTGTGTACACTTCCACATATAGGATTAACCATCTTTTATAAATGGTAAATGCGCTATAATCGACCTTTAACCTCAAAGCTAAGAAGAAAAAAAAGAAGATACTTTGGAATTGGAATTGGAACAATCACGATTCACAAATCTATGTGTGATGTGAAATGTGGGAATTCAGAATCGAGTAACTTTAATTTATTTCCCTGTATACTGTAGTCAAAAATATATAAATGAGTATTGCATCTTATTATATTGATTGACCAATTTAATGTTCACATTTAAACTTATACATCGTTACAATTTCAACTTTAGCAAAACATCGACCTACTACACCTACAAAATACAATCAAAGCAACACAACTTTAAGAATATCCCATCCTTATAATATACATCATAAGAAGTGTGTACTGGTTTTGGCACTGTAAATCCAAAATAATTATCAAAATTATACAGTGATGAATCCCAAATTCTACTTTAATTCAACTAGTAGTAATCATTTTTTAATCATCATCCGCATCTAGCATCAACATCGATTTGTTGACCACCTCCACCACGACCACCATACTCTCCTGTTTAGTAATAAATATTTAATTTAATTACCGCACCGCACTTCTTCCATCTCCTCCCGTCAACTATTTCTTGGGACAGGGAAAGCTTGTTTTTTCCAACACTTCCAATACGGATTTCCTCAGGCGTAACTTTAAAAAAACTAATTGGTTTTGGAAATCAAAAAAGAAAATGACCAGTATGAGAACCACGTTACAGACAGTTCCAGAGTCATTACCAACGGATCATATTACCAACAACACCAGTGTAAAGGTCAGTCAATAACTAATTAAAAATAATAATCATTGTCACTTTTTATCATTGTCGAATTTTAATTTTATTAGTAATACCTTCCTTTTAGCTTACACTATGTCCACGTAATTATACATGCTACATCTAAAATCTCAATTTAATTTAAGCGATTGTACTCGGTAATTAATAATGACGCGGTTTGGTTTTTTTTTCTTGGTTTGGTTTGGTGGTGTGACGTTTATAAAATCTCTGAATATACTCTGAATAATCAAAATCCCTGTGTAATGTGAAAGATTTAGTACACAATTTTAGCATAATGATGGTTATATAATACGGGTCAAAATGAAGTGTTACTTCCTCTGTATACTCTGTATGTATTTGAAATCTGTAACAATGACTTAATGAGCAGTAGCTATACTTACTTACAACTCGCAAAACCTTGAATTTGAATGTATTTTTACTTCAAGTCTCAAGTCTTCAAGCTCTGTTTCTACTCTCAAAAATCACATTCATGAGCTATTAACTACGAACATGAACGAGTCATAACAATTAACATTGATGGCGAAGGTTGAAGGTGATGGTCTTTAGCGTTCAAAATCTGTATATATAATACATGTATTGACTCAAAATGTACTCTTCAAATATTGCAAAAACTTTTTCCATTAAATCTTGAGAGTTCCTACTTTGAATCTATCATCATCATCCATCCATCCTTCCAATCCATACTTCATCTGAATGAGATTAGGGAGATTTTTAGACATATTAGTGTATATCTGAATTCTGAAAGGAATAGGAATAGATATTTAATTCCTAGGCACAAAAATTCTACCAGTGCCAGTATGTACACCTACATACTCCTTTAAGTTGGTAGTTAGTTATTATAGTTACACTGTTTTTTTATGTTGCAGAATGGATGCAACATAGTCAATGTGTAGCCATATGCCATAATACCATCATGTCCGCAGCATCCACAATCCACGCGTAATTAATTAATTATTATGAGAGCATGTGCCTGAAAATTTGTGTACAGAAAGAAATTAATTAACTAACCTCGCCACGATTTTAATTTTTACCATATAGTATATAATGTATAATTACTACTCCTTCAGTCAATCCTTACTTTCATCTTCTTTCATCCCGGTGTGCATCAGTAGTTGTTTGTTAGTCCTCCTAGTTTTATTCCTAGTACAAGTAGCAGATGACTACGTAATATTTCTATATGTACAGCTGTGCCAGTAATTATGACAACTTCAAAAGCATTTTGTTTTTATTTATATACTATATATTACCATTACCAGCATCAAATTTCTATATATAGGTACATAGTTGTGTATAATTATATATATACTTTCAGTTCCCCTGTGCTTAAACAATACAACATGTAATAGATATTACAAAATTAATTTTGCATGACGACGGACGGACGGACGTGGTTACGTAATAATATTGGTTGTAAGTATCTGTCCTGGTCCTGTTCAGCCTATAGCACTGTACAGTACTGTCCTTTGATTTGTCTTGAGACAGTGCAGTATAATTCAGTTATAGGCATAGGCATAGGGAGAACAACAGGGGGGTAATAATAATATAATACAATAATATAATGGCCATGATTCAATACTGTTTTATTCCAGTACAATCTAACTAAAAGTAACTTTTAAGAAAACAAGAAAGAAAGAATCTGTGACATAAAGTCTTGTTCCTTGTCTTGAGTGCTCAGGTAAACTTCTTGTTGTTTGTCAAAGTTGATCTGCATAGCACTAGAAATGATAGAATAGAGTTTTCTTTCCTCAAAGCTGTTTTTGTGTCACTAGTCAGACCAGGCAGGGCAGAAAAGTAGAAAACAACAAGTCTCTCATTCTGACTTTCTGACTTGTGTGTGTGTGTGTTTTAACATGGAGTTTTGAGTTCCTCATAGCCGAGCTGATTGTCAGCTATTAAACTCTAATAACTCTGCACCTGCAGAGCAACTTAGCTCTGCCGTTGCCACAACAGTACGAATAATAATAATATGAATAATACCTTTGCTACAAAATCACAGTTCACACACATGCAAACAGCACACGCTTATTAGAGTTCCTGATATATTAGTCCCGAGTCTGGCGCTTATATAGGCTGGGTACAGTATTAAGTATATAGGAGTAAAGTAGTTTTTTTAAGTTCAAGTCCTCCTTCATTTTCATACATAACTGCTTCTTTTTTTTTCTTCTTGTTTTTATATTAATTACTTACATATTTTTACTTGGAGGTATATCACGTACCTAGGTAGGTAAGGTTTAAGGTACCTACATGCATGTGTGTGTGTTGCCGTTTCCAGTTGCTCTGCTGTCAGACTTGGGCTCCGGCTGCATGCTACAATTAATTATTAATTATTAGAATCTGAATCACGAATGCGAACGAGTAATGTGCGAATAAAATACGAATGCAGAATTGACCTCACCTCCTTCCATGGCATGCAAATATGCAATATTATTATTCTCTAAATCTAAACTAGTCACATTTGGTGTGTTTGTGTGTGTGTGTGTGCTACTCTATACGTTTACGTCTAATCGTAAGTCCGTGATCTAATACATCTCAACCCCTTTCTTCGCCTTCTTACCTTTGCCATTTAAATAGAGTGTGGAGTAATCCGCAAAACCATAGGACTGACTTGTTTCTCTGACACGGGAGGATAGAACTAGACGAGACGTGATTTCTCATCTCTGTGCGGTTTAAAATCATTCCATGTGTGTACATTCTACTTACATCTATTTCGTAGCTCTATAGCTTCATATAGTAGATAGACTAAAATGTACCTAGGTATATATCAATATTCAATGAAGTATCTCAAGGAATTTTGAGTCTAGTCTATGTAGAGGTAGGTTAGATTTGTAGTAGATTTATATGTTACCTAGGTAGGTAAGGTACTGAGGTAGTTTAAAACTTACAAATATCTGTATGGACGGAATCTTATATTACGTATGCTCAATCCTGTCGCTCTTTTCTATTGCTTTAAATCGTTATAATGTTATGTGTGTGACGAGGATTACCTATACTCGGTCTGTGCATTATTATTACACAGGATTGATATGGATTTATTTACTCCTTATAACACTTATAATATTTTTCATCATACTTCTTGCGGTCTGTAGTAGACTGTAGTAGTTTGTAGTGGTTTGATTTGAGTTCTAAATTAAGTGAACAGCTCCTTGAGACAGGAGCTTCAAAACATGAGAGACGAAAACAAAATGTGGAAAGCTGAAATAGTCTTCATCACACGTACATCTCTCTCTCTCTCATTTCATCCCATTATATTATGGAGAGATGAAGAGAAGAAAGTAGATTCAATGCCGACTGAAAATACATTATTTTTTAGCTTTTCAATTTGCATGCTTATAGACATACAAAAGTAGAGACGGAGAGTATTAAAAGTAGTACCTATACCTATACTACAGATATAATATATTGAGATTAAACTACCAGTTTATTATAACATTATTATATATGTAACTTGTAATAATATGTATAAAGTGCCCATGTATATAATTACTACTACCACACTATATCTATAAGTTGGTGTAGACTGACTATACTCTGTACTATATATAATATATGCGACGACTATGGTACCTTACTCACCGTTTTTTACCGTACACTACAATCCCCCTACTATGAGGAGCGTGAGAATCAGCAACGGGATGAAACTCTACAGAAACTGAAATATTGAATCTCTTTTGAATCTCATCCACAATCACATATCCCTTCCTCCGTATATGCGCTCTCTTCACTCAATCCTGAGTCTCACTTAGATAGAGCATAGCCCTGGCTTCGTTTTTTTTTCTTCTTTTCATTTCATTCATACAGAATACTCTGACTGAGCACAGAGTTGTATGAGATTCCATGGAATAAGTGGAAGCGTAGCACTCTCACGAATAGCAATTTGTTTGTATTTATTATGTATGTTTACATCTGTACCTAAAGGTACCGGAGGTAGTTGTCATATTAATGTACAGGCTGCCCAGAGGTAGTCACTGTCACCGTCACCGTCAGTCTCTCTCAAGATTTTTATTTTAATAAATTGCATTGCGTTGCATATACAAAAAAAATATTTCAAAAATTCATTTGGTTTCCTCGTAGTCATTGACTAGGTATATATAGGTAAGGTACTTTAATACAATCTGCAATTCAGCAGAGTGTGTCGTCGTCGTCGTTGTTGAAGAATGAAAACAAGCGACTGCCGACTGGTTACTACTATAGTTTGTATATCAAAACAAAAATTCAGTTAAGCAATAATAAATTTCGCTTCCAAAAGTAGCGTCTACGAATTACTACGACTAGGATGGACCACAGACGGCTATATATTATGGTTCTATGCTTTTGAGAATGCAAATAATATATTATAGTAATGGCGTTTTCTACTTCAGATATTTAAACTTACATTTTCAGAAAATGTGAGTATCAAAAGTTAGACGTTATAATATAGGGAAATTTGCAAATTACATTAATATTTTCCAGAAGCGTAAAAAGTGAAATGTACAGATAGATCCCCCGTTGTATACTTTCATAACAACATAAACTTTTAAAATAGTTAGATAGAGGATCTTATCAATCATTTCCGATGAGTCAGAAAGTTAGATAGCAAGTGCATATTATGTATAAAAGATAATAGCATTTGATTTTAGTTCAATATTAAAAGGATGGCTGGTTTTTGTTCTTTAACGACGACGGCATGCATAGACATTAGGTAGTAAGGTAGTTAATGTGTGTGAACGTTTGGAGGTGATATCGTTTAAATATGTTGTTGCCGTACTGCTACATTTGGTGCATTTTTAGTACGTGAGGCCTTGGTAGTTAAGTTGTTGAAGGTGCAAAACAGGGTGTCTTTTATTAATTTTGGTCAAGTGCCTATATATTATATCTTGTTATGCCGTACCTATTTACATAAACATGGAAAAAGCGGAAAGACGTGTGTAATCGTTAATTGGAGGTATATGTAATGTACACATGGGTCGATAGGTACACACACACTATGACTGTTGTAGTTTTATATTTAGAATTATTATTAGATTCCACTTCTAGGAAAATTTATTTAGTTTATTTTGCAGCGTGTGTGTATTATATATCATGAGTATGTATGGATGGACTGACGGTCATTGATGATAAGGATGACTCTGTAAATAAATAGGAAATAATTGTAAGTATAATGTACGAGTGTAATTATAGCTTTTGATTGCTAGCTGCTGTTGATGTTTCTCCTTCCTCTATATACTCCGCTCCTTTGAACAAGTTAATTTTGACTGATGAAATCAGATTTTGTATTTGGAGTCTCTTATGTTTTCATAGTGGCTCTGTTTACTCAATAGAGTGTCTACTATTACTTCATCAGAGAGTAGTAGATATCTGTCGAGCTTTAAAAGTGCGAGTCAGCAGCAGGAGTTGCAGTAGTAGGAGCGAGTGGAAATTCGAGTTCGCCTTGTGAATTATACTTGTATCACCGCAGCAGCAGCATTATAGCAGTATATTATAATCTCTCTCGGTCGGCCGGCTCCGTATAGTTTTAGTCTTCTATACTTGTAACTTACGTCATTTATTTCACATGGTTGATTTAAGTTTGGTATTTTTTTTTGGTTGGGAATGGGCAATGAAAATGGATTTATATACTATACTATTCTACCATTATTTTTGGTGGTCGTCGTCGTTGTCGTTGTCGGTGTTTTTGTTTTTTGTTGTTATTGTAATATGTGAGATAGAGATAGGTAGGTAGGTAGGTGAAAGGTGTGCATAATAGGAGATGGACAGGGACATGAGCTCAAGTGCTTGTACTATGTACCCACTATAACATGCCATGTAGCATCTGATTATGCTAATTACATACTACATATACTCATCAAGTCAATATTCGCGTCATCCTGCTTCTGCTCTGACTTCACTCTCATGTGATTCGTATTATTCGTACATAAAAATCATAAAGTCAAATAAATAGGTAGGTCCTCGCGGAAAGAGTCATAGACAAATAAATCATCCAATCCGCGGATATATTACCTACATTGCATATCTAAAAGGTAGACTATGTACCTACTTCTTCCACCAGATAGTAGGTGAGGCTCGGGGTTAAAATGTGGGTGTTTGGTTCGTATTCAAATATTAGGACTACTTGCATAGATAATATGACCATTAAAATTATGTGTACCTTTTACCTACCAACTACCAGGACCGAGAGTAACTATGAATACATGTAGTTGGTAGGTAGGTCCATTTGATCCATAAGACTTTTAGTTAGAAACGGAAACATTAGCTCGCAGCGGTACATAATATTATCTACCTATATAATTATATAATAATCACCCATACATACAGAATAAAAAGAAGCTATGAGCTGCTCTTGAAATGTGTCAGGTTCATGTTCAGTAAGTAATTTTTTTAGCAATGAAAAAAATAAAAACTCATATGTTTCAACAGTTTTTAAAATATTATTAACTACCTGCCTATAATTATTATTTATACCTACCTACTTACATAATTTAAAAATATCAGTATTTTGAAATGCTTGTTTGACATACATAATACTATTTTATATAAACCGCCAGGTCCATCCTTTAAAATGACAAACCCCATCAAAACTCTCTGGTTCTCACAATCACTGTGTAACTACTCCATAATTTATAAGATTTGATATGTGTTTATGATGTATCTGTAATTATTATACATACGAGAGAAACTCAATTTAGCTAAAAAAATATTGACAAACTATTCTCCACAGAAGGATAAACTTACATGGTGTGAATTATAGAAGAGTATAGAGTGAGAAATTTACCTAAGTGCAGGTATATGATGTAATCTTTAATTAATTCTATGGAAATAGGATAAGTCCTTTCTACTAATAGTACACATCTAGTTCAGTGCGAAATGTTAGTAGGTACGTATAAGAATGGAACTGTGACTCGCTGATGAATCTGATTCCGACTATAGACGACTACGAACTACCCGTTTCCGAACCTAAAGCGAGAAGTATATATGTAAAGTGTTGAGCGTGTTGATGGCAAGATTGACAAAATTATGGTAAAAATATGTAACCTAGAAAAATGAGACTGGAAATCGTAATCGGAAGGACAACAAGAGGAAAAACAAGCACAACTGACACTCACTAGGCAAGTTTAGAGAAAGAGCAAGAGAGAGAGAGTTGGTTCGAGATAGATTAGATGCACATGCGGCGTTTTCACTCAAAATATAAATTTTCAAGAGAGAGAATCCGGACAGACGGATACGGATATCATATCGCACTAGGATACTAGGAAAGGAACCACTTACGATAGAATATATATCTATATAAATATGGTAGTAGTGTAAAAGTTTATACTTGTGGTGTCTGTGTGTGTCCCTGTCGACGTCGACTTTACGAATTCGAAATTCGAATTCGACTGCTGCCTCTCCGTCTCGGTTTATGTCTGTATGCTCTGTGTGCATATCTAGTATCTGACTATCTCTCTCAAGCCTCCTGTTTGTGTGTCTGTGTGTGTGTGTGGATGATGTAAAAATGTACGTAAATTTTTGGGCCCAGTCAGTATTATTATTTATGTATATAGATTCAGTGTAAGTACTCCCCGTTTAAGTTATTGTATGTATCTCGAGAACGTTTTAATAGTATCAGTAATGCCAATGCCAATACTGGCTCTGGTTTCTAGTCTCTGTCTCTGGTTACTGGTTTCGTTGAGTCACACATATAGATGTATACATTCTATATAGCTACAGGACCGACAGCAGGGAGTATTGTGTCGTTCGTGTGAACACTAAAAGGAGCTCCGGCTCCGGCTACAATAATATACGATATATA